>DWHP01005631.1:0-11821 GCA_018247895.1 Parnassius honrathi | reverse complement strand
CGGACACTTCCTTGCCCTAAAACCCTCTCAGAAATGAGGGGAGGCCTGTGCCCAGCAGTGGGACGCATATAGGCTGTCACTTTACTTTTTTTTACTTTTGCAGGCGTTGTTGCCACGCCTGGCCGGCGGGTTGGCAGCCACAGACTCTTTAATTGTTATCAGGAAGACGCTGCTACCAGTCACCAGTTTCATTTTCCCTCTGTCGTCTCTTACGACGATATGGGGCAGTGGATATTCTTACACCAGTACCACACAGTACAAGTAGCAGGCAAGTTATTAAATAGTACAATTAAAGTTTGAAAATTAAAAATATATAAAACAAGGTCTTACTTACATTTAAAAATATAACCCACATTTAAAATTGAGTTAATATTTAAAATAATTTTCACGGTATAACCCTGATTTCGACACGCGCTTGGCTAATTATTATTTTAATATTTCGCATATAATGAAATAATATAGTTAAAGAATATTTTCTACTAATATTTGCAGCCCTTCTAACTTAACGATGCTTTGTTGTCAGACTGCCAAGTACCACTACTTTTGCAACGAATCTACATACATTTGCATAAAAAGGAAAGTAATGGGGGCTGAGTCTGTTCCACACGTTCCCACCTCCCACTTTATAGTTCTTTTAATATACTTTCCGTTCCATTCCATCGGTATTTTTATTAAGGTATCGATGAAACTAAAAGCTGACTTTCTAAATAACAGAAAAGAGATGAAAAAATTCCAAGTAACACATTCAGCTTCTTTGTCTATTTTTTTAAATTTTATATGTTTGTATACTATTATTTTATTTATAGAATAAGACTGACAAACGAGCACACTGTTCACTTCTGTGAGTTTATAGGTATGACTAATCTTGGTTTATGAATGTATCCCCAAAACAGAGAATTGATAAACGAAATATTTATTTAAAAACTTAAACTTACATTAAATATTTTAACTAACGTGAAGTTATTTAATTCTCTTCTTTACTGTCTAACCGTTAGAAAATAAGTTTATATCAATAATAAGGTAGTTTAGATACTTTGTTATTGACATAAACTTAGAAAGATCCTTTCTTGCTAAGAGATACGGAACAACGCACTAGAAGCAGAGACATCGGGGAAATGAACAGCGTAGATTATTTAAGTCTACAGGGTTAGAATGGCTGTAATGAAAACCAGCGCACATGTTACAAAAATAAAATCTAATCAAGATACAGTTTTACAATTAAATAATCATCAATAATATATACGAGTGTATGTCCTGCATTGGTGCACAAAAACATGACGATAAAAATTCTAATTTTACAGTCTTATATTGCTGTGCTAAATACAGTTGCAACACGACTGGGTTAATCGGCCCGTAAAAGAGCCACGCTATCACGAAATACCAGCCTGAGGAGCTGACAACGCATCTGCATTTTAATTCGTAATTTTGCATGGTGCAAGATTCATGATTGTAGTCAAGAATAGCCATCCATGTCTTCCGTGTTGGGGGCACAGCGTGCACATATCATCAGGTGCACTGAGTGCTCAATTTTCACTCGTTTAAAAAAGATATTTCACATTTTAAAAGTTCATAAAGAATAGAATAAAAATAAAGGAGTCAGTATAATAATAAATTACGTAGTATTTATGTTCACATTTGTAACAAAACATCTTCTTCGTCAAGTTTGCAAATGTCCATGGACTGAAATCTGTTGACCATTAAGGTGGAAAAATTAAATAATAATTGCATTTTTGTTACGATTTCTTAAAAGTTAAAAAGGTAAATTCCTTTTTCTAACTTATAACAACGAGGAAATTAATTCAGCAACACAACGTTCGTTATCTTTTTTCTTGTTTAGTTTCAGAAGTGTCATTAACTTTCACACCGCGCGTTGGGGCGGCTCTTTGACGCGGCTAACAAAATTATCTAACTTTGGGAAAAAAACGGACGACCCCCGGTCTCGGGTAATCTACGTATAGGTTCTGTATAGACATGATAAATGGATAAAGGAGGGGCGGAGGACGCGCCGGGAACCATTTGTCTCCTTGAATACTAGAGGCTAAGAAAAAGTCGACCGTATTTACATAATACGCGTCATTCCAACCTTCTAAACAGCCGCCACCATATTGCCGAGTTGCCGACGCATACTGGACGACGTAGTTAATATGTATTTAAAAGACTTTTGTACTTGTGTTACATGAAAGTTATTGCATATAACCGAAATATGTACCTATAACCTAAATATTTTACAAACCTACATAGCTGAAGTACATACATAGTACCAAAATATCATAGTACAAATTCTCATTTTAGTCTATCGATCTTGACAAACACAAATGAAAGTAAATATTCTTTTCGATTCCTAAAAAGTATTTTCATGTCACAAGCTGTACAATCATTGCGTTTGATAGCATATAAATTATTTAATCTCTTTGTGACCTTTTAAGGAAACGGTGTGAAAATAAGAGAAAACCGCAAATAAAAATAATTTGAGGTTTTGTCTCACTAGTATACTTTATTTATTACATTAAATTATTAAAATATATATTACAATTTTACTAGGTAATCTCCGAATACTAGTCCGAAAAGGAATCTCATTTTCTGGCTAAGATTCCGTCAGGTATCTACCACCCTCTAATTAAATTCTGATGCCAATTTATAAAAAATATAAAAATATATAAATGGCTAAAATAAAATGTTTTAAAACCGACTTACTATTTCGTATTAGGAAACTTATTATTTCATTTTAAAAAGTATTTTAAATCGTAAAATATTCAACGGCTGTCTGTCTAAAAAAGATGCTATCAATACTATAAATTTATTAAAATGATTACCATTATTAAACATTATCATTTTTTTTAAATAACTGACTTTACGACTCTGGGTTCTAGCCCTTCTGAGCTTAATCTAATGTTAAATATAAATAATATTACAGATTTTATCGCGTTCAATTTTAACTTTTTTAATTCCCTATCGATTTTACCGCTTAGGAACGGAAGCAACTTAACATATTATCCATATTTAACAATATACATCGAACAGAACGGAAAGACTCATTTATTGTCGTCTAACCTTGAACTTAAACAAATAATCAATAGTAGTAGGGGACTAGTAGCAGTGCCATCAGGTATTAAAATATCAAAAGTTTTGTATAAAAACGAGTATTAGTAAATGACAAAAATGCCATGTTACTTGCCTAACATATTGCAGAAGGCGACTAATGTGGTATTATTTTTGGCTAAACATTGCCCGAATAACTAGCTGCTCTTTTGACTTACGACTAATTCGGTTATGTCTATATGACGAAAGCTCCAGGGTGGAATCCCTGGGAGGGAAGTTGGCTGTCTGTAGAAAAAGCTCAGGGCTCGTTGTTAGAGAAAATAAAAAAATTCATGGATACACCGAACACACCATTGAGACACCGTAGTTCACAAGGAAATTATTTTGCAATTGGAACAAACGTTTTAATAGTTTTCTATATAGCCTTGTATGTCGGACACCCTTTACTCTCTTCATTACGAGCTCTTACGCTAATTAACCCTACATTATACACACTTGAGTAAAATAGGACAAATAAATGACAGAAGTCGTGGTTAATTTTTGATTAAATAGTAGTAGTTCCAGGGCAACTAATTCTAAAAGCGTGTGGAAGTTCTTGACCTGATTAATATCGACCATATCTCCCTCTTACATCGGATAAAGATATGTTAGGATGAGTAAATACTAACTTATTTCAAACTAGCTGCTCACCGCGACTTCGCCCGCGTGATATTTACTTAGATTGGATTTTATGGGTTGTCATTATCTTTGCTCGGAACCCTAATTTTTTTATAGAATATAAGTAACCTTTATTTCTAACATCAGCTATCTGCCAGTGAAAGTCCCGCCAAAATCGGTCCAGACGCTTCGGAGATTAGCCGGAACAAGCAGCAGACAAAAATATTTTGAAAAAAAAATTGTTACATGTGCCGTATATACTTTCGTATACGTTTAGTAACAAAACTGTTATTTTGACATTACAATCAGATACTTCAATATATTTTTAGACAAATTAAATGTGTTTTTAGATTTGTTTAATTGTAGATACACGAGCACACAGTTTAACCAATGATAAGTCGATGCTGTGATATATAGACACCCAACCGTATCTCGGATTAAAAATACACATGCGTTGTCACCAGTAAGAACTTATTTTGTCTGCCTCATTACCAGTATAGAAAGCCCACGGTTCTGGTCACTCGCCAAACAAAACGCAGCAATTTCGCACTGATCACAACTATTTCACACTGATATTATCTGTTCGAGCGTGGTCTTTCCCCGGTCGAACCGACCCATTTCTACTACAACTATAATACACTGCAACGTAGTTCTACCATGTAAAATTGAACATTTAGTTTAAGCTAAATTCTAAAAAACAAGGAGTTTACAATTTGATTGAATTTTTTATTGTATGTACAAGTGTATTACTCAATATTTTCGTCCGTAGTGAACCAATTTTGATGGTTATTTTATAAAACAGTTTGTACTTCAGGGAAATTCCCATATAATTTTTAAACAATTCCACGTCTAATGGTAGCAAAATAGGGATGTAAGTTTTAATGTAACTTTTTAAATATTTTTTCTTTTTTATGTTTTTTTTTTCTTTTTTTACAGCAACATTGAGATTATGATGAAACGTGTAATGACGGTGTTAGAATATCCAACATCCCATATCATCCCGTCGGTGTCGGAAGAGGCGGCAGGTGGAAATGAAACAGGATATAGGCAGCAACATCTTTCTAAAAATAACACGATATAATAAAAATACCGCGGTTGCCAACCGTTCTAGCAAACGTTGCCACTATGATAACTATCCCTTTTACGAGGCAATCTATGGAGGAGACCTACGTTCAGGGATGATGATGATAATATTGAGATTGTGATATTCCTTAGTGCATTCTTAGAGTAAAGGCCAATTTCAAAAAACGAACAAGTGGTAAAATTAAAAAAAATTGTGCAACCGACTTCAACATAATTAAAATTAGAACAAAAGCCAATCAAATACGCATTATTAAGGATAACTGAAAAACTACTAGTAAGATCTAGATCGAATGTACATGGGACCACACGAGAAGTACCAGCTTTCAGATAAAAAAAGAATCATCAAAATCGATTCACCCAGAAAAAAGTTGTGAGGTAACACACACAATAAAGACATACAGTCGAATTGAATACCTCCTCCTTTTTGAAGTCGGTAAAAAGAATAATATGATTTCAAATTATGATTTCAAAAATTCTTTTACGAAATAGCACAGACTTCTGAATGTAATATTATTTTGTTCTTTTTAATGCTCTAAAATAGGCTTTTACTTTTCACCGGTACAGTATCAAAAGCCCACTGCTGAACATAGGCCTCCGAAATTGCCTCACAGCCACGCTTGGCGAGTGGTTTGGCAACCGCAGTAAATTACTGTCATTGAGATATTATCAGGAGGATGCTGCTGCCATTCCCTCTGTCACCTCTCTCGAAGACCACAGGATGATGATGATGACGATGAGGATGTAAATATTCTAACACCGCCACTTAACGGTTTCGCATTTTAATAGAAGTTAATTTTATAGTTGAAAATTTCGAGACTAAACGCAATGAAGAAAACATCGTTATATTTTACATTTACGTATTTTTGGTTATTACGCTATATCGCACTCTGCGAACGTGTTATGTATTATTGATTCCCCAACAATACAGGGAGAATATGTTTGTCACGCACAAGTTGGAAGCCCTCTAAGTTACCCCGGTTTGAAAGTTTAGAGGGTGGCGTTGAAGCGCGTCCGCTGTCTCGCGTAATGTAGACTGATGATTTGCATGCAGTAGTTATGACAAACATGTCAGTGATAGTTTTTGAATTATTGTTACACCATTATTTAGATATGTATTGTCGTAAAAGAGCAGTTTTATCCTACATACGTTCCTCTGTTGGGCACAGACCTCTTCTCATTCTAAGAGGTTTAAGGGCAGTGTATGTCCATCGCGTAGCCCTAATGCGTGTTGGTGAACTTCATATTATATGCCTTTGACTATAATGAAAGGTAAGGTGTTGAGGCCGTCGAAGGAAAAGCGGCGATCCGCCGGGCAAGGTTATCGTCCCGAGAAGCGGCCAATGCTCCAAGTGGTAGTTCGGAGCTATTCTATATATACTGTTTTTATTTCGGAACATTGATAGCGCGATTTAGGCTTCGATGTGTTTCGCTTGTGACGCGACGACAGCATCGCCACAGTAACGTTATACGGTAGTACTTCTTTTCTGCCTAAAAGTCCATCTATGTAGCTGCTCTTACTCATACCTACCACAAATTAGCAGTGCTTGTACTGCTGGGTTCCGGTATGAACGGCAAAGAAAGCTTGTATAACTACGGGCTGTGAGCCATTCCGTCTTACACTTCAGAAGTGTTGATCCTGTGGTCGTTTTTGTTTGAATTTGCCTGTAGGTATCCATGAGTTGCGGTATCCGCTCGCCATGAGGTGGACTTCCAGTTTGTGTGTCACTTTGGTCTTGTATTAAAGAATGCAGGTTTTCTCACAATGTTTTTTGCCCAGATAAGGTGGTAAATAAATACTTAAAATTGCAATTAACAATTTAATTGGTGCTGACAGAGATCAAACCCGGGTTACGCGCATACTGGTAAATTTACATCCCCTGAACTACCGTGTGTCTGATGCTTCGGTGACTCTAAATAAGTACGTATATCATTGAGTGAAATTATCTACGTAAATAGATCATCGTCGTTACTGATACGTGAAGGTCTACTGCCGAAAATTAACATCCCTCAAGTTGACGATAATCCCTATTCTTGACAAGTTCATTAGTGATAGTGAAATAGATCGACACTGCGACTTGTATCTAGCCCAGATTTCAGGTCTTAGATATTTGAAATATTTATCCTTTTTAATCATTTTGTAAAATATACACCATCACTCTTGGCAAGTATTTGGAAGCATTTTTATAGAATAAGGGCGACAAATCAGCACACAGTCATACCTGATGGAAAGTGGATGCTATGTCCCATAAACGTTTACGTCAATCCTCAATTAAGAATCAAAATACAGACGCTTTGTCATCCTCGAGAACTAAGGTGGAATGCCTTGTTTCTCGTCGTGCTGTTCACTCAACATACAAAGCAGCAGCATTAAGCTGCATTTTCACGATGGTATTCTGTAAGAGCGTCCTTTCCCGGTCGAGCCAACCTTTTCGTGCTACAATCATAATATAGATGCAGCATGGTTCTATCATGCATAGAAGTCGGTCTAACATTTTCTTAATCTGGTACATTATCATCATCACCATCATATATCACATCACTGCACTGGCCCATTACTAAACATAGGCCTCTTGTATATGTCACTTCAAAGTGCGTTCCTGAACTACCTGCATTCATTAACTTCGTATTTCGTTTGTAACATCGTTACAAAGTCGTCACTCTATCTAGAAAGGAGCTCTAGAATTTTCCCTTCGATTACTGGTACTGAGCTAGAGTGCTTAACTTTTCTTGCTAGATATTGCTATATGACCGGATCATTGCCATTTAGCATACCGATCCGTTGGGCTTTGTTAGTCGCTCAGGTTATACTGCGGTTATTTTCATTACGAAGTCAGAGAAACTCCGAGTACGGCCCATGGGTTATTTTAAACGTTTTATTATAAGAAAATATGTAGTTTAAGCACATTAGAATAAATGATTATGCCTTAGGCGGCCTTCTTCAAGTAATCATGTAGTGGCATTAAATTAGCATATAATTTAAAATTTTAAAATTCCAGATTTCTGTGAGATAAGGAGACACAGAGATAACCTCAAGAAAGTAGGTTAATGACTCAGGGAAGTTCTGAGAAAGGAAGCGAGTTTTATAATTTATTCAGAAGTTTTTATTACCTACTGAGAACCCATATTGAAAAATTTCAGCGTGGATAGATATTTATGACTATAGCAAAATTGAACTCCAGATTTTAGGAAACTTGAAATATTGATCTACATATTTTTTTTCCTTACTATTTTTATATCTAATCGAAAATATTGAGTTATTATTGGTCACGCGACTCCAATTCTTGTCGGACTTTACAGGTGTTAATTTTTTTTCTCACATATGCAGGTTTCGTCTCAAAACTTTCCTTCACCGAGCAGATGGTAAATCGGCATTAAGAAATGCATTTAAGAATTTCAGTGTTGTACGCAGGGATCGAACTCGAATTGTTATGAACTTACTATGATACTTTATACGTGGTAGAACCACACTGCAGCTATATGATGTTTGTAGCAAGAATGGGTCGACTCGATTGGTGTAGGACCACGCTCTCCCAGCATACTAATGTAAAATAGTAGCTTAATACTGCTGTGATTCATATGGTGAGTGTAGGGAACCAGAGATTCTTTTACTAAACGAGACATTCCATCTCAGTCCTTTTCTGCATTTTACTTCCTAATTGAGGATGAATGTAGATATCTATGGGGCACAGCATTTACTTGCTATCAAATGGACTGTGTGATCGTTTGTCACCATTATTCTATAAAACAAAATTTAGATGGGTATCCAACCTAAAGATTTAGAGACTTGAACACTTTGTTATTAACTGTTTGTTGCACTAAAGAAAGTTTAAAAAACAATTTTAAATATTTTAGATTTACTATGCGTTCGGCGAAAGAGAAAATATCACTAGTAAGCTCTCGCGACTATAAAATGTGAAGTTTCGAGAACTTGCAAAATCCGCCAACGATTGGAAGACTTTTCCCTACTGTAAGCTCTCTAAAAAGAAAACAGACCCCACGTACTTTATTTTGTACTCGGAAGTAACTTCATAAGTCACGAATACAACAGCATAAATAGTCATTGGTAAATAAAATACTACTGTGTTTGTTGATAATCTGTCATAATAGCCTAAAATATATTTAGTTTTCGTAAAATTTTCTTTGATAAGAATTAAAAATATAAAAATGTTTTACTTGTAATATTATACCACGGTTATAAATTGTGTTGTGCGTTAATAATGGCGATTTTTAAAAATTATTTTCGTATTATACAAAATGTTTCGAAATGAATTTTGCAATTCAACAGTTACAAAAATAAATCTGCGAAGGTAATATAAAACGTTTGTTTTTCTCCCGCCGAGCTTTGTACATACAAACGTTTACTATAGCTATAACAGTATAGCTTGAGCAAGAAATTACATTATTTGGATACTGCCAACTGTGCATCGCTGAAACAACTAAAGACGATATATAAAATTTCAGGAGTTCGAAAGTATCAAGAATATGGAAAATTGCAAGAAACAATTTCATTGTGTAGGAAAATAAAAGTTTCTAAAGAAGTTAGCAATCAGAACTACGAGAAGTTCTAGTTGATAGGAGTTTCGAGAAACTTACCTACGCATATGATTTCATGTCCTCCTGGTACTTGTTCGTACGAAGACTAAGTACGATATGATGATTTATTTTTGTTTAAGTGGGAATATGCCAAACTCATCAGCGGTGCATTCCGAGCGGACCAAATGGTGTGCATTACGAAAATTAAGCACGTAGGTGTCATAAGAAGCGCCTTTTTATAACATTGGGTAATAAGCACACAGTCCACCTGATGGTAAGTGGATGCCAGTGCATGCCCATAGACATCTACATTTATCCTCAATTAAGAATCAAAATTCAAATACGTTGTCATCCCTGAGGACTAAGATGAAATGCCTCGATTCCAGTAAGAAGGGTCTCCGGTTCTCTACACTCACCATACAGCATTACGCTGCTATTTTTCGCTGGTATTCCGTGAGAGGGTGGTCCTGCCCCAGTGGAGTCGCCCCATTAGTGCTACAAGTATAATATAGCTGCAGCGTAGCTCCACAACGTAAAAAATATATAGGATATGCCAAAAAATAGTTTATTAAATATTATGTCATACATAAAATACTCAAAGAAGCAGCACCAGAGACGTGAGTCTGGCACTGGAATCATCAATAGACCTGACGAGTGTGATGATCACGGCAAATACTCTCTACAACGAAAGATGCTCAAGTGAAAATACCTTAAAGATCCATCCATCTAAAAGACTATGATGTGATCAGATTTTCAATGTAGTGATGTAGTGAGTGCTGCTGTATTTCGTGTGGTGAGTGTAGAGAACCGGAGACCCTTTTTACTGGAAATGAGGCATTCAATCTTAGTGCTCACGGGTGACAACGCATCTGCATTTTAATTCGTAATTGAAGATAGATGTAGATGCCTATGGGCCACAGCAACCACTTACCATCAGGTGTGCTCGTTTGGTACCCTATCCTATAAAAAAAAATCTAACAATTAAGGTAAATCAATACAAATACATTGATTACACGGTATGTTTCATATCATTTCAGATTTTTAATAATAAAAAATTTGTAAGGGCATTTTATCATAGAAGCGACAACAAGCAACGTTCATTTCCTTTAGGTATTTTGTCGCGCTTTCTTTTTGTTCACAATAAATTTCCTGTTAAAGGGAGACATTCGGTTTCCAGAAGCGTACCCGATCTTGCAGCGTCTATCGGTGATATTACCTACATCCGCGGCGGGGTGTCCGCCTGATACCGTGTAATGGGCCGCTTTGTCATTTTAATCACGTCCCAAGGCTTGCCGGGTCGCGAGCACTCTTCCTCAAAACTAATTGGATTTCGCGGATCGCTCGTGATATCCCTTATCTTTTGTTATGAATGACAATGTTTTAATTATATTAGCTTGGCGGTTTAAATCCACTTGAAATTGTTTTAAGAAGCATTGCAATTAATCATCGCTAGTAGAGTCAACCCTATATATAGTATATAGTAGAGTCTGTGCCAATCTAGTAGAGTGGTGGAATTATCGATCATGTATGCATAAGTCTTATCATTGGTAAATACATCTTCTTATCTCGTCGGATAAGTGCCGTTAAGTTAATTAACCAAAGGATAAAACCTAAGCAACAAACCTATATCTGGAGTATATCTGGGTGAGCGTGTGTCAAGCTTAATGCTCCCCAATGAACCTAAGGGAAACGCCATCCGTCTCACAATAACGTCTTTTATTCCTGAAATAATACGTATATTACAGAAACTAGTGGCGGTATAAGAATATTCCCTGCCTCATATCGTCCCGTTGGAGTCGTTAGAGGTGACAGAGCGAAGCAAATCAGGAGATAGGCAGCAGTGTGTTCCTAATAACAAATAAGAGTAACAAAACTGCGGTTGCCACTACCCCATGTCGTCCCGTGAATTTGTTAAGAGGTGATAGAAGGAAACAACACAAGAGATGACGTTTTCCTAATAATGACTAAAAATAAAAAAGGCTGTGCTTGCAGACCCGCTCACTTAGCGTGGCAACTATGGCAAATATCCCCCCTATAGGACTATCTGTAGGGCTAGCTTATGTTCATATACCCCCTATGAGGCCTGATACAACATTTAACAGCGACAAAAGTTTTTGGAGCTTAATTTTGCTTTCAAAGATCAAGGTAATGGAGACAAAACTTCCGTGCTTGAGAGAGGCTCGCGATGGTATCGAAATATAACCACCTTATCTCGCAGTTACAGTGTCATATAAATGACATATCGCTGTGTGAAACGTTGCTGCCTATTCGCCGGTTATCTATAGAATTTGCTGAAGGAATTTTTTTTGAAAATATAACTATGGAAATAATAAATGTCCTATTTTTTCACTAATATTATTTTTCCCAAAAAAATCAAAAAAATCAAACATTTAAATTTATTATTTCATTTTAAACTTTTAAGTAATTAATGAAAATAATGTACAATAATAATAGTCCCTTCCATCCATCGCCCATTCCTACTTCTCCAGCCTATATATATATATATATA
>DWHP01005630.1:0-11822 GCA_018247895.1 Parnassius honrathi | reverse complement strand
ACGGAGCGTTGACTTCATTAGACGAGACCTCTCCAACTTAACGTTTAGGTTCAGTGTGCCTCTAAGCATTCGGTGATTGTGCCAGTTTTCACCCTTGCGATCACTGAGACATCACTGATCGACCAGGTCCACTTCCTGTGGGGCCGCTTCTGGAAGAAAGAGTTCATCATAAAAAGTCCCTCTTTCTCCATGAATCATCGGAATAGTGTCGGATAAAACTTGCTCTTGGATCGCTACTCACACTTGCGTGTGGTTCCAACGATAATGTGTACAGCTGCCTACAGAACCTCTCAATCTCACTCAAAATCTCAGGTGTGCCGGAAATAATGCTGCCACACTCATTCTTCAGCTTTGACAGTTGGCTCTTTCTGGCAGACAGAGCTCTAGCAAAGACTCTGGATGTGTGGAGTTCTGCTCGATCGTTTCTTTAATACGAGCAGTAGTAAAGTTGCGTAAGACTCGCCGCATGCATTTGGAGATTTGTCTGGTCAGTTGCCTGTATGCTGTCAAATCTGTTGACGATTGTAACTTCATCTCCCTTCTAACAGCCACGAGATTAAGAGCGTGATCGGAGAGTTTTTGTGTTCTTCTGCGGCGGGTTTTGTAGAACTTAGCTCCAACCACATGGACAGTTTCCACGAGCTTGTCATTCATATTGTGCACTGCATTGCAATATTCTAGGCACTGAAAGCGGTTACGCAATTCGGGCAGAAAGGTTTCGGGATTCTGGATTAGAGCACGAGGGGGACAGATCGTTGATTTCCTTAGACGAGACCTCTCCAACTTAACGTTTAGGTTCCGTGTGCCTCTAATCATTCGGTGACCGCTGCCAGTTTTCACCCTTGCGATCACAGAGACATCACTGAACGGTTGGAGTCTAGTCGTCATAATAAAGTCAATCTCATTTTTTGTCGAACTTTCTGTTGGTCCGTTTCTGGAAGAAAGAGTTCGTCATAAAAAGTTCCTCTTTCTCCATGAAGTCGGCCAGCTGCTGGGCCCTTGGGTTCCGTTGCCCAATCCCAAATTTCCCTACCTTCAGCTCACCCTTCTTTCTTGTGCCCAGTTTTACGCTGAAGTCTCCCATTAACACCGTATAGTGAGTTTTGGAGGAATGCATGGCTCTAGAAATATCATATATTTCCTCCACATCCTCATCGAGATGTTCCGACGTTAGCGCGTAAATCTATATGACCTTCAGTGAATACCGTTTGGTGATTCTGAGTATAAGGTACGCAACCCTCAACGATACACTACCAATCTTTAAAATGGGACAGGTGGTCGCCCTCCCGGTGATAGAACTAGTTGCCGAATTCGAGAATAACTGTGTACTCCCCCTCTCTTCGGACCTCGGATAATCCTATAGCGGTTCTTAGTAACCTTTTCTCTGGACGACCCATCGGCAAGGCTCTTCGGAAGGCAGGCTGCTGAGTCGTCTTTGGCTTTAAGATGATAACTTTTAAATTTAGAGGAGGCTCTGATGCGGCAATGTAGCACGAACCGCCCCAACTCCAATCCCCCCAGCCCTCCACCTCTCGGGGTGGGGCTAGAACTCCAAGGTAAGGCGGGGGTCAAGTGCGCAGGTAAAGGATGTCCTCGTTCTCAACAGGCAGAAAAGACCTCTGCCCCGCCACGCCCATAAATGGCTAAACCCAGGGGTAAGACGAGGGTCCTCGAAGCAAATCTTCTCCATGCAACAGCTGCTTCTGCCGTGGTAGAGGTTTGCTTTGCAGGGGATAACATTGACCTCGCCCTTATACAAGAGCCTTGGGTGGCTAACGGTCAAGTGCTGGGATTGGCAGCTGCCAGTAAGATTCTTGTCAATACTAAAGGCAGTAGACCCAGAGCTTGTATAATTTATAATAAAAATATTGAACTTTTAGCTGTTTCAGAGTACTGCAATGATGACCTAGTTGGTCTTCATAAATCTCAAGGGAAGCACAGGGGCCAGAGTAATCATTTGCTCAGCCTATCTTCCCGGCGAGAACGCAAATCTTACCATCGAGTTAGAGCGACTGGCGGAGTTTGCCCGAAAACACAACGCCGAACTTGTGGTGGGTTGTGATGCTAATGCTCACCACACAGCCTGGGAGAGTACCAACATCAACGAAAGAGGTGAGTTACTTTATGATTTCCTCATCTCCAACCGCCTGGTAAGCCTAAAGTTAGGTTGTACACCAACCTTTGTAACACGTGCTAGGCAAGAAGTGTTAGACTTAACCTTTGCTACAAGTAACATGTCCAAGCGGAGAAATAACTGGCATATTAGTAGCGAAAACTCGATGTCTGATCACAAGCACTTTAAGTTTGTGATTGGAGCATCACCAAACTACGAAACCGTTACTTTTAGGATCCAAAAGCGACCTTCTGGGATATCTATATAGCCTTTTTAGGTATAATAGGGCTGCACTGGAATCTCAATACAGTCCATTACCAGGGACTGTCACTGTCATTGTCACTGGGACTCTTCCAACTGGTACAACAAGAAACCAGGGTACCTGATAAGGATAGGCACATAGACAACTGCCTAGACTTTCTGCTTACGACCGATCCGAGAGTACCATGTGATATCGTAATTATATTGTTATAGAACATTGCTGGAATTTTTGTTTTATTTTGTGATTAGACGACGAACGAACACTTTCTGGAAATACTTCAATATCCACATTTGTACACCGCTGGGTATACACGACATAGTTTTTCAGGTAAAAGGTAAATAACTCCTCCATCAGAAAACTGACTGACAGCATGGTGAAACTACAAGCTCTGAGTTGCAATGTGCTTAACTCGGGATTAATATATGAATGCCATCAACGACTAAATAAGATATTTAAACGCAACAATGTTACTCTGCAATGGATAAAAGGACACAGTGGATCCAGGGACAATGACACAGCAGACGAACTGGAAAGGAAAAGATTAGCTCTGGCTACTACATGCGCAGAACCTATCATACTAATACCCTTTGGTAAAGTTCGGTCACCGGTACGAAGAAACTTCACTAGTAAATACGTTTTGCTCTAGAAAAATCTAGTAGAATGTAGACAAGCTAGGGAGGCGCTGCTTAAAATAAACAGCCGTTTAACCATGTTTCTAATTAGATTTAACAAGCCACAGATCAGGATAGTAACAAGTGATATAACAGGACATGACTCTTTTAACAATAATAGACTTACATAGGTGTTACAGATAGTATCAAAATCACAGTAACATCCCGGCACGCCGGGATTACTTCCCGAAGTTGCTTGGAACATCAAGGGACTGTTGAACTTCTTCAAGGAGATTTCATGACTCGAATAATAACATTATTCCAGTTCACACGTAAAATACGCACCTAGACGTGGAGTTGAGGAAAACAGATCGTCTTAATCCCTCTATATATCTATCTACTTTGAAATTCAATTCTAAGACCTCGTTTATGTTTGTAAATAAATACTAACTTTGAAATTACAGACTTTAAAGTGCAACAAAACTTGGTTTAAAAAAATCCTAGTAGCAACGTGTATGCAACGTTGTGAGACAAATGAATAAGTAAGCACTCGAGTCGCTACAGCCTTTTTTGAGGGATATGGGATTGTTCAAAACATTTAAAGTATGTTGGCACTACGCCCGCAAGCACAGTGTCGCTGAATTGAGTTTGTCTTTGTTGTTATTCTCTCATTACCAAATCTATTTTAGTTTATGAGTGGTATACCTTATTTAACCATATTTTGTATTCAATTATTATTTAGGAAGTAAAAAATAACGATGTGTTTTATTTAGAAATTAAATTTGTCTTTACGACATTTCTTCATCTGTTTATAATGGATTTCATCGAATATTTAAAAACGTGAGCCTGCAGGGCAACGTTAAATTAAATAACCATTGGCTCAAGATCTTGATGCTCACTCATGTTTAATTTACGCGAGCAAGCCCAGTTTCATTACTGCCGCTAGCAATATAAAATTTTAATTACTAATTTTACCACGTGCTTTGCAGTGAACGAAAGTGAAAGGAACTCTTCTGAGAAAAAACATATTTCAAGAATATGTGAAGTCCTTTAACATGCCTCCGGTAGACCAAAAGACACCTACAAAACCTTTGCAGAAATAAGAGTAGGTCTGTGTCTCGTTTATCTATTAGAAATGGGACCATTACTTTACCACATTGTCTTAGTCAATTGAATAATCAAATAAGACAATGTGGTAAATTAAGAAAGAGAGAATTCTCTTTCATATCCTTCATCTCTCTTCAATACTTCAATAGTTATTTGTTTCATGTCTGTAATATCAATAATTATAAGATTTTTTCTATAGACAGAGACTATTTTTTTGAATCGTTGTCTAATGGTATAATAAACATACATACATGTAAGCATTTCAATATATTTGACTAATTAATAAATTTTAAATTAAAATATTCTTTATTCGAAATACATAAATATGCAGAGCTTGCTGTGAATAATAAAATAAAGATAAGAAACAAAATATATCAAAATATAATCAAATGTGAAGAAAAGGCAGAAAATAATGTTGTTAAGTCTGAATAATTAATAACGTTTTATCTATGAACTTGTAGTCGGTAACTTCTTATTCAGACTTATTTGCTGCTTTTGCAAAGTGTCGAGTATTAACTGAACGAAATCTTACATTTTAGTTACAGTTAGTTAAATAAAAACTATATTTGTGGAAAAATATTTACCACTTATGAAAATTTTATAGTTAAAGTTTGTCATTAGAGATATATTTTTCCTCCTTAAACTTTAGCCTCCTTAAATAAAGTACGAGATTTACAATTCGGTCTTTTTGTATGCATGTTACGTGATAACTTCGTCAATTGGGAACCGAACTTTTTAATACTTTTAAAAAGGTTTTTCTTCAGGGTTATTTTCCATATAAATTTACATAAAAATTTGCAGGGTTGGCAAAATAGTGCATGAAATTTAAACGCCATTGAGAAGCTGGAATAAAAGAAGTCGGATTTTACTTGTTAATATAAATTATTTTATTGCTTTTAAGCGTTAACACACTACACGAAAGCAAAAAAACGAATTCCACAACGAGAAAAAATTTTTTGTTTAAACTTTTACATCCAATCGCAAGACAAATTGTCGTAACCAGTAGGATGGCCAGAGCTCAGAATTTGTTCATAAAAGTCCACCGCTGAACTTAAACCTTTCCTGTTTAGCGAGGAATTTCTTAATCCTTGGCAGGGGGATTGATAATCGCGGTGCAAGACGTGTCGCATTTTTGACGCTGCTAACCGTCGCCCATCGCAGCGTACAGAGTTGGTTATACCGCCATCGGTTGGACGCCATAACATTTTATTGACATTTTCTATAGTCGCCTGTTTCGACACCCATTGTCCAAACTGGGGTGATAGATTCTCTGACAACTAAATTCACGGATTTTCAACTTATACCAACTTTAATAATATGCTATTTTACTGACTCAGGTGCATATTTTTAAACTAGTTTAACTCGTGTCTAATAATCTTTATCACGGTATTGCACTCTCCAATCCGACTGCCTGCTCTGAGTGTGGTGATTAGGAGCAATTCTTTCAATAAAAACGTGATTTCCTTCTTAAATGGTCTTTGTTGAGCTGTGCACTTAAAAACGGTTAATAACGACGCCACTATTAGAGCAATCAACTGCCATTTAATCACTGCTCACCCAGTATAGTTAGTAGTAGTAGTAGTTTACCACGCACTCGGCCGTGAGGGAAAACATCGTGAGTAAATCTGCATGTCTAAAAAAATTTCTAAGATGTGTGAAGTCCGCTAACACACATTGAGGCAGCGCGGCGGACACTTTCTAGACTTTGTTTTTTTCTTTATGTATTTTAGGTGACCCATATAAAATGGGTGCTTGATGATTGGTTGGAAAAAGACTACTCCGATATAAGTTGTGATCTGAAAATACATATGATGACTACTGTACTGTGATTATTGACTTTAATATCCGTAGTAAACTTTTTGGTTGGGTCAGACTCTATTGGAGTCATCACTTTGCCCAAAGTCATCACTTTGGATAACATCGTTAATCTTCTGGTTGTACCGCCTATTCTCCGTACTGACAACAGTATTGCCCCTGTCTGTGTAAAACTATTTATATGAATTTGATCACGTTTAATTAACTTATTTTTAATTCCCGACGTTTCGGGTGCTTTACAGCACCTATAGTTTTGAAGAGACTGAAATGTTTGACGTCCTAATGCCATAGTTAGCCCGGCAACGTTCAGTTTTTTTAATATTAATTTTTAGTATGATCTATGCAGAATGAGCTTACATCTTGAAGTCTCGCAATGGTATGCTTGGGTTTGGATTTAATTTTGATAATTATAGGATCCTAAGTAGATGGCAGCACCCATCCATCTTCTATATTGGGATTAGGACGTTTTTTAATTTCAAAAGCCTCGCGTATCATCTTTGGTAGGAATCGGTGTTATTTGACGAGGATTTGTGGTTTATCAAATCTGATGTAATGGTGGGGAGGATCTTGAACATGTTCACAGACTGCAGATTTCCCGGACCGTCGGTGGTCCACGTAAGCTATTTGTTCTTTCACGCGGCTTTTTGTTTGTCCTATTTAAGAGAGACTACATTCACAATCTAGTCTGTACACTTCTGCATTTTGTTGAAGAATATTACCCTTGATGGGTGGTAAAAATTGACTGATCTTCTTCGGTGGTTTGTAGTATGTTTAAATAGAAGCTTGCTTCAGGATATCGTCAACTGTTACGAGCTTGAGGTTCGTGACAATAAAAACTGCCGATTGAATAACTAAAACTGAAACTTCAATTACCGAACACCAATTAAAACTTAAAACACACTAATAATAAAACACAGTTGTACTACTGATCACTTTAGTTCGCAGTTACATCACTTCGAAGTATTCGCTTGAATGGTCAATTAAAAACCGACTTGGCCGCGGTCCTTATTGGCCTTATATAGGGCTTCTTCTATTGAAACATCTAGAATGCTCGAGTACATACCGATCCCGATTGACTAGGTGTAGTAAGTTCTGCCATGGAAATCTCTAGAAGCGTCTCTCCTAGTTCTGATACTCGACACTAAAGGCGCTTATGGTAACTAACGTCTCCGTGTATCATGTACATGTATTGGCATTAATCATGGCATCCGAAACTTCACCCGCTTAAGATATGCTTGTCCCGAGCACTATCGGCCCCATAATAACGCGCCCGTCGATCCACATGGACGATCTTAGGAGTACTTCTTGCACTTTTCTGTATCTGGTTGGTTACGTCATTGATTCTAGTCACAATCCGGTACGGTCCGTCCCATTTAGCTAGAAGCTTAGGAGATTTTTCTTTGCTGCGGACTTGATTGTGCAACCACACTAGTGAACCTTCGTCGAACCCTTTATTGTTAATTTTGCCGGCCCGATTGTCTGACGTGCTCATAAATGTCATTCAATTTGTTCCGCAAGTCATTTGCATAATCAGTTATACTTCGTGGGGCATCAGGTGGTATTCCGGTGGTCGGGTCTGCAGGTAGCCGTAATTCTCTTCAAAAGTTTGCGAAAGCTGGTGTCACCGATGTACTTTCATTAACAGCGCTTCGATATGACAATAAAAACGACTGTATGTGCTTGTTCCAATCTCGTTGCAGATTTTCCACAACTTTGGCTAGGTACTTGTTCAATGTCTGATTAAATCGTTCTAACATTTCATCAGATTGTTGGTAGTAAGAAGGTGTTCTTATTTTATGAGTACCCAAGTTTCCTGGAATAATTCAGACTCAAGATTCCTTCCTTGATCGCTGTGAATCTTTAAAGGTACTCTTAAGACATGAACTAGTTTATCTGTAACTGTTGAAGCTTCTTAACTTGGAATGGCGAAGACTTCTGGCCATTTAGTGAAGTAATCAATCACAACCATAAAATACTTTTTACCACTTTCACTTTTCAGTAATGGCCCCGCCACGTCAATGAATACGCTCTTCCATGGTACACCAACATTGTACAATTTCAATGCACCTCTATTACGAGTCTGAGGTCCCTTTACAGTCGCACAACTTGTACATTTGCGACACCAGTCCTCGACTTCGTCTCGACAGTAGACCCAGGAGAACCTTTCTCGAATCTTCAGTAGAGTTCATTTAATTCCAAGATGACCTCCTGAACAACCGTTATGGTGCAGCTGTTTAACATCGGGTATTTTAGCTTTAGGGACAACCATTTGCAAATAACAGCTGTCTCCCCGACTATTTTCCCATTTACGGTACAGGACTCCATACTGAATCAACAAGCTGTCCCATTGGGCCCAATAACTTTTCGTGGTCGAACTCATCGCTGAGACGTCGTTCCACTTGAGTTTGCGAACACTGGCCTTCATCAATTCCAGAATCGGCTTGATGTCCAAATCTTCATACTGTGCATTTTGTAGCCTGTCCTTTCACTCGTTGCTGAGCTGGTCTATCCTGATCATCCTCACGGATACCACTTCCTTCCGCTCTTGCCTAGTACAATGCTGGCAATCTTCGGGACAATGTCTTCTTGACAATGCATCTGCGTTGCCATGAGATTTACCACTACGATGTTCGATCACAAAGTCGTATTCCTGCTGCTGCTGACCACCCTCTCGAGATTGATCACCTTCCCTTTCTAGAGTTCGCTTAGGGTAGCTGGATTAAAGATATCCCCTTTCCCCAAAACCGTAGCACCTAGGGCTGTATGCTTTATTGCGGTCAGGAACTGTAGCTGCTGCAACATCCCTGACGCCATGGAAACGATGATCTTGCAGCACGGCTTCAACCTCCAGTGCATGAACCAAGGCGTCCTTAAGCGTCTTGTGGTGCCTGAGCCTCACAGCAGCTCTGACTTCAAGGTCGCGGACGTCATCGATGAATGCCTGCACCAGGTTCCCCTCAATGAGCGCGGGTACATACCGGTGTGCTCACGGGCCCACTGCAGTAGGTATTCGTTGCTGCGTTGCACGCGATCTTTGAGCTGCGCACGAAAGACGTGTCCCAGGTGAGCGTCGCCATATCTCATCTCCAATACCTGAAGCAGCTGCTCATAAGTCACATCCTTACCGTTAACTTCCAGTACAGTCTAGGCCTAGTTTTGCAGTCCTAGGGTTAGAGCAGTCATGACCTACCTTTTATTCCAGCCATTCGCTGTTATGACTGCCTCGAACTGGATTATGTAGGCTGACCAGGAAGAAATCCCGTCGAACGGCGGCACTTTAAAATTCACGTAGCGAAGGTGTTGTAGCTACAACGCGGTCTGAAATTCCATCCCCTTGTTTGAGGTCGTCTAGCGTTTTCTTCACATCAGCCATCAAGTTGTCAACCCGAGACCTTCGAGTGTATCTGAAACAGAAAGAGATACAGAAAATAGTTAGTTAGGAACCTGAATTGAACGAAACTTAAATTTTATCATTGTATAATATACCATACAAAACTTTTCTTTTTCATTTTTATATTCCATATCTACTCAAAGATAAAATGGACCTACATACATTTTATGATCGTGTGTAAATTAATTTACAAATTCGAAATAGTTAATAGTTTTACTAATTGTTTATTGTTAGATTGCTAATACGATGTATCTTCATCATTAAAATTTGTCCATCACTCTACAAAAGTAAACAATGTTAAAATTAAATTATAATAAGTCTCAAATTTCAACGACATTACTTTTTTGACGCAACTAGTATAAACTTTAATATCAGGAGGATTTGGATTGTTACATTTTCATATCTGTTATATGTCATGAAAAATTTATTAAGAAGAGAAAAAATTAGAGCAATGAAACGAGAATATCTATAATAATACCATCATGTGCCAAAACAGTTTGTATGGGAAGTACCGAAGATATACAAACCAAACGCTCCACGACGTCCCATATTGAGCCAAATCAAATCACCAACTTATAAGTTTTTTCAACGCATGGCAAAAATACTGGCAACGCTGAGAGGACGTTCCAGACTACACACAAAGGACTCATACCATTTTGTTATTCTCGCTGACAGTGCAACTATGGTCAGTTTTGATGTTCTGGTAGGCATGTAAATAGTGATTTACATCCCTACCTATTGATGACTGCATCTCAATCGTAACCAGGAAGCTAGAAGAAAACAACATGCCTGAAGAATATGCAATATTACTCCAACACTGCCTCACATCTGATTATCTATTGTGGAAGTAGGAATTCTACAAGCAAGTGGATGGTGTGGCGGTGGGCTCACCTGTGTCTCCCGTAGTCGTAGTAGTATATACATGGAGGAGGACTTTGAGGAGAAATCCCTTCTTACTGCTCCTGTAAATCCAAGATTCTACAAGCGGTACGTAGACGACACTTTAACAATTTTACCATCACACAAAGTAACTGCATTTTTAGACCAAATTAACTCCATAAAGTCTCAAATGTAATGTCTCAAAATCTCAAAAAAACAATTTGCAATGAAGTTAGAGGCAAATAATTCTTTAGCTTTCCTGGATGTTTTAGTCATCCGAAATCTTGATTACACTATTGGTCATACTGTGTATATATATGAAAAAGACCCACACCAACCGATATTTAAATGGTGAACCTCACCATCATCAATCATAGTTAGCTTCCGTAGGTAAATCTCTGTTTCAGAGAGCACATGGGATCTCTGACAGAAAACATGTCCACCAAGCTTCAGCACGTTAAGCAAATATTGCAAGACGTCAAGCTTTGGGTCCCGCGAATGATATCAACAAACCCGCCGTCTGTCAAGCGTATTAATTTAGGCATATCTTTCTTACAATAGCAGAGGAACAGGTCCATGTCTAGCACTAGATTTTTATGGACTGATGAGGAAGAATGAGAAGATAAAATGTTATTTTATATCTTAGAACAAAAATGTCAGTACGTTGTAATTATTTTAACACAAACGTCCTCGGATAAAAACTTGTACAAAAAAACTACTACTAACTATTTGGGATACCAAGGATATAATACGGATACCAAGTAGAAATTGACGTCTTTGCAAAACATGTTATAATGTAGTTAGTGTTAAGTTTAAGTAGAGGTATTTACTCTTCTGTATCTTTTCCCAAATACGTACAGTAATATTCGATGTAAGATCTAATTGTTTAATTAGTATTCCATGCTTATGGACCAAGTTTTGGTTAGCATATACTGTTTTAGAACATTGCTGATTCTCCAATTGTAAAAAATCACATTTATTTTTCAAATAAATTAAAATATGTGTACTGATAAAAATACCGACTAGACTGGCGACGGTTAGCCGCGTTCAATGAGCGAAAAGTCTTATACTGCGACTATTAACACGACTTCCTAGCTTCAATTGTTGTTTATTTATTAAAATAGACAAAAAAACCAGACAGCAATAAAATTACATTAATAAAACACCACTTAATTAACAGTTTCTCATCGGAAAATTTTCGTGCTTAATATGTTGACACATCATTTTAGCATTATTTACAGCATAGATCAACTCTTCATTAGACAATATTTATGGCTTATTAACTACATACATAATACTTTAATGTTAAGGGAATGATTGTTAATAAGATCAAATTGTTTTATTCGAAAATATCCTGGATTTTTGGTCAAAAAATCCAAATAGATATTTCATTGTAAAGCCGAAGTATTCTTCTCATGGGATTATAAAAAGAAATGTTACGATTAAAGCAAATCCGGCCAAGGACTTCTTTCCGGTCTGATTAAGTTTGCATTTAATACCCTACATGATGCCACTGAAAACTTTCCTGGCTTCATGTAAGATAATCTATTTAACCCAAAAAATATTAAGGGAAAAGGACCGAATATGGAATACTTAAACAAATACCTAAAAAAATCAGTACAAAAGTTTTATTTTAATCAGTCT
>DWHP01005629.1:0-11823 GCA_018247895.1 Parnassius honrathi | reverse complement strand
TATATATATATATTATAGAGGGGGCAAACGAGTATACGGCTCACCGGATGAAAAGTGATTACCGCCGTCTATGAACAACTGCAACACCAGGGGAATTGCACTGGCGGTGGTGGACCGCCAGTCATCCAGATGATATAGATGGTATCGCAAGTTTTGTCGCGATGTGCAATGGTTAAATTGTGCGGCTGGAATTAGTCCGAACAATTCCTCAGAGCACTATATATCATTTTATATAGTATTTCCAAAAAACAGTAATCAGAAGAATGATTTAATATAAATCATCTATATCTTGTAATCACTAGTTGGTATTTTCCCAACAAAGTAAAACAACATAAATCGTTACTGCCAACTAACTGCCATGTGCTGTACCTATGCGTTCTAGAAACATCTACACCATGTGGAGAATTCGACAGTTAACAATAGTAAAGTTCAGCACACGAGCGCATATCGCGACATTCCTCGATCCGGCGAGGAGTGCCGTGAATAAATCAACTCTCGGCACCTCTGATCCCTTAAATAAGTACGCTCTCGTGTGTGAAATATCGAGTGCGTTCGACTTTGTGCGCGTGTGTTTTTGTGGCAATAACACTTTGCGGTAGGAGATTAAAAAACGATCTACTACTCTTATTTCCCGCCCGCATATTGCCAAAGAAAGCTTTTGTTGAAATAATAAAAACTTTAGTAAATCGAGTCCGATTATCAATGCCAACCAATGAAATTAATATTTGCAGATTTCATACAGATTTAGTATCGACTCGGTACAGAACAGAGTAAAGAAATCTGCATATCTGAGAAATTAAAATATTTTGAAGACATATGAACACCGCTAGCTTTCATGGGATAGCGCGGTAGACTCTTACCTGATCGAGATATACAATAAGATCTCGAATAACATCAAAAAGTGTAACGATATACAGATTTTCAAGAAATAAATTGTTCCACTTTCTAAATGAACATTAATTTTATTGTATTGATGAATTTTTGTCGAGTTATCAGAGTTAAAGTCCGGTTCACTGTATTACATGACATATAATAAAATTGTACATGTAATAAAATTTATGATTAATCTAATCCAATGTTACTAATAATATTTAAGATGAATAATTTAAACTAATCATTTAATCTATTATTATGAATATGTAATCTATGAACTACGAATGATATTTGCCATTTGTATGCCCATTAGGCTGATCACGGACTGAACTTTATTAGTATTTAATTAAGAGCTTTATGCAACCTGTGAATCACAAATAAACTATTTGATTAGATTTGCTATAGAACCCTCAAGCAGGGGAAGGAATAGATTCTTTATATTAAAAAAAAACAAGTGTGCAGCTCACACGCGGTACAAGTGAAACCTTCAGAAAAGGAGACAGAGAAAACAGGAAACACCGTATACTGTATTTTATTTCAGTCGCTCGCAGGTTAAATTCTATAGATGTATATGTTTGTCTCTTTTTAACGTTGCTTTTTAGTAATGAAGAAGTATTCATTTCAAAAAAATATCTTTAAAACATTAAGTATGAAAATTTGAAAAAGTGCTCCCGCTAAAACGCACACAAAGTCATTACCATTCAGAAAACGAACGGTAGGAAACGACACGTACGTCGCCCATCCTTCAGCCGGGATGAATCTCGAAGCGCCTACCTCGCCCCAAATGGACAATTTGACCTACCCGTCTACCCAGGACTTTACACACCATAATATGTCATTCAGATAGGATCGCGACTTTACTAAGTAGGTCGCATTGGCGATCGAGTCACAAATCTACTGAGTCCTTGTTGCATGTTCTAAGCCAAAGCTAATATTCTTCCTGCTTAGGTAAATAATATTTTATAAACTCTGCGTGGATCGGGCCACACATAATAATTAAAGAGCTGAAGGTACTCCGAGCTAACACTGACATCACCTCAGTCCCCAGTAACCATGAGTGCTGGAAAGCACCCGAAACGTCGGAAACTAAAAATCAAGTAAATCAAACGCGATAAATTCCGTAAAAGTGGTTTTAATCAATGTGTAGTGTTCACGTAAATATAAAAAATCATTAGGTACGTAACTTAAAGTACACTTAATATGTTTGGCTCCAACCTTCGATTTCAATAAACACAACTGCCATTTTAAAGAAATAAACATTTCTGATTTTTTTTATAGCAGATGGGGCATACGAGCATACGGTTTATTTTGATTTGATAACAAGATTTAATCTACCTTTTAATTATCCTATTATACTTTTTTTACGTCTAGGCACTTAGGAAAGGACCTCAGGCTTACGAAATATCAGATTTTTTGTAATGAGGCATTCATCTTAGTACATCTTAGACAAGCTCTTGTTTATGGGTGTTTGTAGACTGAGGAGGTGTGAGAGGTTATTCTGGACTTTTCGCGGCTAAAACACCACGGTGTTCTACTCTTAGCGGGTTCACCAGGCAATGTAAACGCTTTCAATTACGGTGTGTGTGGTAAGTGAATGTAGTAAACGATAGAGATGTTATAGAATGACTGCACTACCTTCAAGGAGTCTAGAGGCATTATGACATGTTAGTATGTTAGACAGGTAACAGATAGTTTCCGACCGTATTTAAAAGTCTTCGTTGAGGTCATAATCGGTCATAGCAGTCAACACTGATTACTAATCGATAACGGATAATATGATTCGATGTTTATATGATAAGATATATATAGCGTCACGATTCCAAATATCGATTGCGGCCTTACGTCACTAAGTAAAGCATGATTAACTTTCATCACAACCGTACAACGTAAGAGGGAGGGCAGGAAACAATAAAGGGTTCAATAAACCAATTAACCGATCGAAGTTACCAAATGTAACCCACTGATTACCAAATAAGGCGATCTGGACGTACTTTGTGGTCGGACACGCTTCCTCTATAAAAAAAATTAAGCCCATACAATGTATGACTAATGGCTATCGTATGGAATATTCGATAGTAATTAATGAAGCTGTAATTTAAGTAACAAGCATCAGCTAATTCTATGAATCGAACAGTTTAAATCGATTATGTTTAGAAAAAACACACGATATACGTTATTTATTAAAAGGTTGATAATCCTCCAAGGTATTTAAAGTATCGAAATTATGCTTCGTGTTTTTGTTTAGAAACAATACAACGTATATTTAACTCTCTAAAAAAATCCAAACATACTTAAGACCGATTATTAAAGCGACTAAATTAAAATTAGGGATGGGCCGAATATTCGTTTTATGTTCGGTATTCGGCATATTTGGCAGCTTTACCGAATATTAAATCACCGGATATTCGTTAAAGTTGTACTCAAAGTATCCACTGTATTAAAATGTACGAATTAAGTACTGCCCTGTCTATCGTAATTTTATTGTTGAAAGTCTATTTTATTTACGGATAAAATCTATTTGTCAAACAAAGAGTCCTTACATTACATTAATACATTTCACCTTACTTTGGTTGTCAGTTTCTCTAAAATAAATCTAAAGAGTAGATTTTTTGCCACTCATTTTTATCATTATTTATACGTGGTAGAGCCATGCTGCAGTTATATTAGTAGTATAGTTGTGGCACGAATGAGTCGGCTCGACCGGGGAAGGACCACGTTCTCACAGAATACCAGTCAAATAGTAGCTTAATGCTGTTGTGTTTCGTATGGTGAGTGTAGAGAACCGGAGACCCTTTTTACTGGAAACGAGGCATTTCACCTTAGTCCTCACGGGTGACAAGGCATCTGCATTTTGATTCGTAATCGAGGATAGATGTAAACGTCTACTGGTCACAGCATCCACTTACCATCAGGTGGACTGTGTGCTCGTTTGTCACCCTCTCCTATAAAAAAATCATATAATTATCAATTTTCACTAAGAATAATAAGAACGAAACACTTTTTTCTCACTAAAATAAATCAAAATATTTAGCATGTATCGGCAATTTGCTCAGAACTAGATGATGCAATAACATGTCAGGTGTGGCGAGGGAGCGAGGGCAAGTTACGACATGAACTGGTTAGGTACCGAGGTGATCCTTCCAAATAATGTTCGGCCGAATATTCGGTTCGGTAAAGGTTTTACCTCACTTTCGGCCAAATATTCGTATTCGGTGAAATCCATATTCGGCCCATCTCTAATTAAAATTATCCAAATTATGCCCCTTTTTTAGAAACAATCCAAGTTTTTTTTTAACCTTTTACAAAAAGCCAAAAACATTAAGGACCGATTATTATAAACGATTAAATTTAGACTATCGAAATTATGTATTTGTGTTTTGTTTAGAAACAATCTTAGCTCCATTTTTATTGGAAAGAAGTCCGTGTTAGTATCTGCATTTTGATTCTCAATTAAGGATCACCTACAATTACCACACAGCATCCACTTATAATTGGGTGGACTATGTGCTCGTTTGTCAACCTATTTCAATTAAAAAAATCCAGCGATATTTTAACCACTTACAAAAAAGCCAAAAGTATTTAAGAACGATTATTAAAAACGATTCAATTTATACCATCGATTTTTTTTTACGTACATGGAATACGTATTCCTTTGTTTTGAAACAATCCAATGGTTTCAAAATTTCTTCAATCATTAATAAAAAAGCCAAAAATATTTAGGCTATTTTGTTAGTAATTGATACGATTAATAACAGCGGTTCCATTCATACTTGACCGCCATTTACTTTGCTTTTAATACTCCCGTTGCCTTATATGTACGGCGTTAGAGAACTCTATCACATATATCGTATAATAATAATAATGTCGTCCAGACCGAATGACGGTCACGGCGGTCAGCCTCAACGAAGACTAGCCATCTGCGCAGGAGGATTAAAGTGCCCAAGTGTATGCGCAAGCACCGGTGCAGCCTCTAATCCCTCACTCTCTTAATCCAACACGACCGGTGAGAGATCAGGCGCAGGCCAACGGTTTTTCGTGATTTCCGAGGCACGGGGGTGAAACACCGCCAACTTCCTGACTCCGGGCAGCTACTGAGAATCTCTTGACGGAAAAACTATTTTTTGGACCGACCCGGGATTTTAACTCAGGACCTCGTGATCAGCAGTCGCACTACTACAACCACTAGATCAACGAGGTAATTATATACCGTATAAGAGCAGTATAACCACCGGTCGGAGACCGGGCGCTGCGTCAATGGCGCGATACGTCTGGTTATGCAATCGTTAACACCTTACTAAGCAAGCCGATTGCGAAAAAAGGGCACAATGCGAAAGGCTTCAAGTAAGTTTTAGTAGGTAACTGATGCAGACTGCTAAAGAAGAAAAACGAAGATAATGCAAGTACGGCCATTCCCATAGCTAGCTTAACTACTACTGCTAGCTAGCTTAAATGCTTACTCATAACGTGGCGGGTTTTTTTACTTTTTTTATAGGGTAGGGTGACGAACGAGCACACAGTCCATCTGATGGTAACTGATTGCTGCGGCCCATAGACATCTACATCTATCCTCGATTACAAATCAAAATACAGATGCGTAGTCACCCGTGAGGACTAAGATGGAACGCCTCGTTTCCAGTAAAAAGGGTCTCCTTCGTATAAACCAGCGCTTTAATACAAACTCATTTGATTGTAAGTGTTGATAAGGCCCTAGATGGGGACACACAGTCTCAGAATAACAAAAGCCTATTCACTCTTGCCTTGAAGACACCCAGGTTGTAATCGAACGGAAAGGCAGGCGCCTGCAAAATTATTCCACTCCTTTGTTGTACGCATTACGAAAGCAAACTCATTGGTTCAAATGCGTGGAATATAACAAAGGGGTAAAGGCGTACCGACCTGGTTGTCCAATGATGGAAAGGGGAGGGAGAAGTGTAAACGAGTAATCCCTGCGCTCACTCCGAAATGCATCTTGTAGAGCACCAAGAGGCTGGCTACTCTGCGCTTGTACACGAGACTGATAAGATTGCTTTCAAACAAATTAAGGTTACCAATAAGTTTCTTAGCACATCTCCTAACATAACTCCTTATAGATCAAAGAACCAATTACCGATTGGGAAATAAGCCTGAAGAAGATTCAGCAGCCTCGTACTGGTAAGGGGAGTGTAAGGCTGCCCTTCACTACATAAAAGTAACGACCTATATTGAGAGATGCAGGAGGTCGTTGGATGCGGGTAGCCCAGGATCATGCGTCGCAGAATTCCTTGGTGATGACCTATGTTCAGCCGTCGACTTATGGTATGATGATGATGATGGTGTACTACTTCAGCTATGTTTAAACGGTTAACACTTATTGAATGGCATATTTGGATCCATAAAAATATTTTTTACATGTTCCTTTTTTATCCATTACAAACACAAGATTTCACTAGCAACACAAATTTATAAAATTACGAAGAGCACAACACCCAGTGACCTACTTGCGGAGCATCTAACGCCCACTGGGGCGCGACGAGTGGTGGGATGCACGCACTGAGTCATTTGCATTTTATCTTACATCGACGATGCTCAGTGAATCTGATACGTAAGAGGTTTAGCATATGTAGTGTCGTAACCTTAGTGCACGAATTAACATATAGGTGTTTAATATTATGTTAATCACTATGAGATAAAGAATTATTATGAGATAAAGACATACAGTTAAAAGTTAAAGTTACAGCCTATATACGTCCCACTGCTAGGCACAGGCCTCCCCTCATTTCTGATAGGATTTTAAGGCAAGGAACTGTCCGCCACGCTGCACAAATGCGTATTGGCGAACTTCACATGCCTTTGAAATATTTATTTTTCTTATTTATCAGACATGCAGGTTTCCCCACGATGCACTTAAGTTACCTATTTTTTTGCTTCTGCAAATTTAAGAAAAAAGATCGATTCACGTGAATTCATTTCCCAGCCGATAAAAGATTAGCTTAGGACACCCGACCTTAAACTCTCAAGTTCAACTCACTTTTGGATATACGTACATTATGGTATGGTATTTCAATGCTAAGCCATTCATAATGTTACTACCTGTAAATGGAATTATATGTATCTATAGTAAAATGTGTGAATTTGTTAGTGAGTGTTGCGTGTGTTCTATTAAAAAGTAGATTAATAAATAAACTATATATTCATTACTATATATAAACTATATATTTATTGTTTTATTCTGTTTAAGCTGTGTCTCTGTCATCTACGAACGAAGAGTATACTCAGAAGAAACTACATAGCTGGTCCGACGTGGCCTTTCCAATTGGGCTTGGTGGATCCACTCTGAATGTGCAACAGCGTATTGTAGAAGAAAGAATACAACTCCCTCTGCCTTTCGCAGCAGAAATGAAGTCCCGGGGAGGAGGTGTGGTGGTATAGGAAAACGACACTTCCTATAATGCGGCGATCGTAAGGTCATCGATAATACCTGGCTTTGCCTCTAAAGGAGAATCATCAACATCAACAGAATTATCGTCCAGCAGAGGAGAGGAACTTGTAGCTTAAAATGGACTCTAAACAATACCTATAATTTTATCTTTGTTAATCAGGTTTCAGCTGACTATTATTTCGGTTTTTAGATTCCATAAATTAATTAATAATTGTTTCAAAGGCAAAGAAAGGGACTATTAAACAAAATTAGATAACAAACCTCTATTTGTCCTTCTTGCGAGACCTTTTTATTTGCTTTTTTTAATCGTTACTCTCACTAGGATTTTCTCCTATATCTTGGAGGCAGTTTACACACATTAATTACACAAAGAAAACAATTTTCCTTAGGTCATACTTGTTCCGTTCGGGATTCGGGCCCGCAGCCCTCATCGCCCCAGCTCCATAAAATTTTAAACTTTGTTTCGCATTTTTAATAATTGATTCACCACGTGCTCGACAGTAAAGGCCGACTTGACATGTCTTCGAAAATACTAAAAAAATCGAAGACATGTGAAGTCGGACAACACGCTTTGGAGCAGCACGACGGACACTTCCTTGCCCTAAAACCCTCTCAGAAATGAGATAAGGTCTGTGTCCAGCACCTGTACATAAGTAGACTATAACTTTGCTAAACGCTACTACTCACGCATCTTACCAAGAAATAAGAAAAACAACTAAATAAAAAATATATATAATGGTTGAATGAAATTCTCTAAAACATATTCCACAGTAATTTAAAAACCTCTTACTAAAATTAAACTAGCTTAATTAAATAACTCATCAATTCTAACCAAAGCGATAGATTCCTCTGACTTCCGAGCGTACTTCAAGACAAAGCTTTCGGATGCTTCCGGGCACAGATAAACAAAGCACAGAGGCGACGACTCATGGGACGGTACAACATTCAAGACGGGTTCACCGCTCCTTTGTTGTTATAACAGACTGTTTAAAATTCATTTCATTTATGTACAAATAAAACATAACCATGTAAAATAGAATTCAGTTAATAAGTTATTTACAATAATAAATTGTAAACATGTTTCTCATATCCTAATACAAAAAGTAACATTGAAATAGTAGTGTTCAGTGCTCATGCAATGTTTAATTGTCAAAACCACGATTAGGAGCTATGCTATGATCCGAGGTGAGCGTTGTATCAAGTTACTGTATTTATGGATCAAAATTACTCGTATTCACAATATTATGTTGGTTGACTGCCAAAAAAGGAAATCACAAATAGATGACGCTATGGTCGAATTTTATTTTTACATTGTAGGTACATGTACCCTGACATTCGAAAACTTATCGCCCCATCTATCGGAGAAGGCAGAGCAACTTCTACCGGACCAGCTTGTAGTCTTGTATGATTTTTAAACATCGAAATTGATTAGGAATCCAATAAGTAACCACATTTACTTCATTCATTCAATTTGCTTTTTACTGCAACTTTACTCACTTCCAACTTACCAAATAGTAACTATGAGTTCTATTTTTACTATAAATAATTAAATAAAACTCAGAATCGATTTCAATAAAAACTAAATGTGCTTATGCAATTAAACATCGAATAAATTGGCTTAGAGACGCTAACTTTCTTCTTGAGGGAATAATTGATGACACACACCCTTTGAAAACGATAGAATCGAGCTCTATGACCCACTTCACGACGGTAAATCTATATTAAAGCAAATTACAACTATTTAAGGTCTACTATTATATATTTATCAACATTTTAATGCAGCACTAATATCAACAAAGTCACCACTGCAATCGGGCTTAAGATAAATATCTCAAAGAACACATGACAAACAACGCAATATGTAAATTAGAAGTTGAAAGTGTTGTCACTTGTGATTGAATATGTCCATGTTTATACGTGGTAGAGCCAAGCTGTATTATGGTTAGTATGGTTGGACCACGAATGGGTCGGCTCGCTGGGGTAGGATCACGCTCTCACAGAATACCGACGTAAAATGTTTCGTACGGTGAGTGTAAAAATTCTCGTGCCTTCCTAAACGGGTACGCAGAGACAATGGACTTCCATTTGGCCGATCTTGACACACCTTTTTTTTTTGCTACGCCTACATACTCATCGTTTAAGAGTACTCTTCATTCGGCCCATCTTCAATATATCGCCAATTAGGTCCGTAAGCAACTTCCGTATAGGACGTCCCTCGCCGACTGTGCTACTCACTTTTGCAGCACAATTTTTTTTGACACCACTCTCTTAATTTTTTCTACGTGTTCAGACCACCTAAATATATATAATATACATATTAAAATAACATAAATAACAATGCGGAAGGTGTAACGACTCTTATGCAACTATGTTGAATACAATTATTATTAAAAACAACATAATTTCCTACCGACAATCTAGTGCGCCATTTCCGCTAACAGATGGCGTTGCGAGGGCCCAGATTGCCTTAATCTCCTGCCGTCATTAGCACCGTTATGTCTTTAATGAAATGTCTAAACGTGATGCATATCTCTATGGTGATAGGAAATTGTTCTAACATTGTAGAGGAGCACCGTATTTGGCTTTGTTTTTCAAATTGTTCTTTAATACCTTTCAGTAGGAATATAAGCCGTGAAAAGGTTATTCAACTTTCGACAATTCTATAGCTGTAGAGATCTCCGAGGCTGTTGTGTTTGATATGATTCAAAGATACTAGGCTAACAACATGATGGTAACTCACCTCGTTTTCGACCATAGGGATTATTCCTGAACATTTTTGTTTTTCTTTAAAAATATTTCTCTTTGTTAGGTTGTCTTTCACATATAACCATTTTAAGTACCTAATTGAAACACTTCAAATAAGTCTTGCAAAGATTTGTTCCGGGCGGATTTAAGCTGAAAGCCGAAGAAAAAGAAGAGCAAACCGAATTCGATTTCCGTCGGCATCAATAAAATGTAATGATATTTTTAAAAAAGAGGATTGTTAGTCAAGTTTTTTTTTAATAAAACGGAAGTGTCGAACGAACACACAGTCCTAGGTGGACAGGTGAGAAGTGGCCCTGACAACTAAGATGGAATGCCTCACAGCCTAATTATACTGGCTCTCTGCATCCTTCAGTCTGGAATACAGCAGGGGGACAACTAGGCAGAAAAAAGAAATAGTCTTTTTAGAAAGGCAGCGGCACTAATTACAAAAGAAACGTATGTTATTTACAACGTTATTTTCATAAGTTGTAGTGCCACGCTGCAGCTATATTATGATAGTTGCACGAATGGGTCGGCTCGACCGGGGAAAGACCACGCTCTCACAGAATACCAGCGTTTAAAATAGCAGCTTAATACTGCTGTGTTCCGTATGGTGAGTGTAGAGATCCGGAGACCCGTCTTAACTGGAAACGGGACGATCCTGTCTTAGTCCTCTGGGGTGACAATGCATTTTCATTTTGATTCTTAATCGAGGATAAATGTAGATGTCTATGGGTCACAGCATCCGCTTACCATCAGGTGGACTGTGTGCTCGTTTGTCAACATACTCTATAAAGAAAGATATTAACCTTACAACACCATAATAGAAATATGCAAACATGCTTTACGTTGGCAATTTCACTTAGTATTCATTAAACGAGTTCTGTTGTCTATATGTGAAAGATCCTTGACACTCGGTGCGTTCAAAAAACCTTTGGATACTCCAAACAAAGACAAACATGGCTTTAATATTCATTTCATATCTATCACTAGTTGGCGGAGCCTTTCAATACATGTAAAAATCAAATACGGCTGATTTAGAAACTATTTTTATTTTGGACAAGAGGACCATAAGAGCTATTTACAACCTACGACCGAGAGTCTCTTAGAGAAAAATTTAAAGAAACAAATATATGTATTAACTTTGGCCTCTCAGTATATCTACGAAAATTTAATGTATGTTCACAAAAACGGAGGTAGTTTTAGTAAAAAAAATGATATGTACGCTTTATAAACACTAGGAACAAACACAAGCTAGTGATGCCATTTTCTCGACTCCACAGAGTCAGTAATTCATTCTTGGGGCAGTGTATGCGCTACTACAACAAAGTCCCAGAAAATATACAAGGTCTCTCTGTTACCAAGTTTTTAATTTAGCAAAAACTGTATACAAAAGGATTATTATAATATAAATGAATACATTGTTGATAATAACCCCTGGGAATGAGGTGGTCCATTCCAAGCTGTTTCTAAAATAAATTTTGTAAACATTTTGTGACCATTCACATTGTAAAATTTATTTTTAAAAAAGTCCCACTAGCTTTCTTGCTGGTTCTTCCAAGGACTGAGGTTTTTTTCGAACTTATGTTTTAGTGTCCGCCTGTATTCTGCGTCTGGTACACTATTCGTCGGATTTCGTACTTGAAAATATTATAAGACGTTTATTAAAATAGATTAATTTCACAAACGTAAATTATGTATTCACAACCATTACCACGTGCTCGGCGGTGAAGGAAAACATCGTGAGGAAACCTGCATGTCTGAGGAATAAGAAAAAAAAATATTTC
>DWHP01005628.1:0-11824 GCA_018247895.1 Parnassius honrathi | reverse complement strand
CTTTGACATTAAAAAAATGTCTCTTCCAAAACCTTTACAAGCTGTGTGGACAAAATCAGCATTTTTAGCCAATTTCATAAAAGAATAATTTTTATCATGTATGTTACGCGATGTCTTAGTCAATTGCAAACAGACTTTAATATTTTTAAATATGAAAATACCACCCCTAGAATAATAGAATAACTTTAGGGGTGGTATTTTCCGATTTACGAACATTTTCTAGTTACCTTAAGCTTGTGATTCCTTAATCCGCCCAAAAAGGTCAATAAATTAAACTTTTATTAAAAAGTAAACCGACTCAAAGCAAATAAAAAGGATAAATTAATTTCCATCTGAAGTTAGGGGCTTTAATCTTACGATGCACTATGTCTTGACACCAACTTCAGAAGCTATTGTGAAAATTATTTTATACTTTATATTTCTTTAAAGATCGATCAGATTGGTCTGTTTTTACATTTTATTAAAAAATAGGTAATTTTCTGCATGGGGGAGCACCAACAATATGAAAACTACGTCAACAAACTATGATCAAAAATGAGCATGTCGAAGAATCAATAAAATGTATTTTTTTAAATCAAACAAACACATTAATCTCAGTTCTTTATCCGAATTGTAAAATGGTACACGTATTACTTACTGCTAAAAATTGGAAGGGGTGATGAGCTATCCCCCTATGAATTTTTTCATAATTTATCATATAAACCTATTTTCTTTCTAAAGGTTGTCCGAGTAGCTCGTTGCTCTTTGGACTCTACCTACCGCCCAGTGTTTACAGGCGAGAGTCTATGTGTGTATCGTATTTTATGAAATCCTAATAACAATATTTCAGTGAATTGTTATTTCTTAAGTTGTAGAGCCACGCTGCAGCTATATGAAATAAATTATTTTTATTCAATCAGGAATATTGCACAATACTTATTGAAAGTCATTTTTTATTTACGACTGGTTCGGAAATAAAAACCTCTTTCCTGGGAAGAACCAGCACGAAACTCAGCGATAGTCTTCTTTAAACATACGTATTTCATTTTACAATAATTTATTTTGTACGTTTTCTAGGATTTTGTTGCAGAAACGTATACATTGCCCCATAAATGAATTGCTAATCCCGTGGAGTATAGTAACTGGTATTACGAGCTTACATAATTATGTTTCTAGTGTTTAAACTATGAACATCTTTATTTTTATGAAAGCTAATTTATATTTTTATGTACATGTACATTACATTTTCATAAATATATTGCGATGCCCAAGTTAATATGTTTATTTCTTGAAATTTTTCTTTAAGTGACTCTTTACAATTTAAGTTATAAATCGCGGTACATCTCTATTCTGTTAAAAACATGTGACTTCAATGTCAGTCGCATTGCCCTATAGCATGATTCCATAAGACATTACGCTATGAAAGTAACTAAAATAAACAAACCTGTCTCAACATTGGTGGTCCCATTGAAGCTTCGCGTCAATAATAATAGTGGTATTCATAAGACTCAACTCTTCCCCATTTAAGAGCACATTGGTATTTAAATGTTTAACATTAGGTATTGTAAATTTAATACATTTTGTCTTACCGCCATTTAAGAGCAAATTCCACTAGTTTACAAAATTGAACTTTCTTTTTTATACCCCAAAATAAATGTATATAAATATGTTAATCTACCTTCCTTAAACCAGTTAGCAGAAATATTTTATCATGTCACAATTTCTTCCTGCAGTCAAATGTTTTTTTAACTACCTAACGTTGTGAGGAGTTTATTGTTTATTCGTTCGCTACAAAGGAGGAATATCTCAAGTAGAAAGTGTAAGCAAAGCTCTGATCGTTTTTGTTCTAGCATTTCTTCATTATTTTGGATTCCTGTTGCAAATCAAGATAAAAAGTGGGTGCCTCGATGTGTTTTGCGAAAGCTGTAGAATCAACTTATTCCAGTAGGCATCAGAAGAAACATTAACCTTCCATGGTTCACCAATGCTATGGTATGTTAATAAGATTGCATGGTGGTTACACAAAATACTGTTTCTTTTGTTAGTGGGACAGTAGAGCGAAACACATCATTATGTAAGAAAAGAATGGCCTATTCAGAATGAATATATTCCGGGCAAAATGAACATTAAGCACAAGCTGTAGGTAGATCCCAATGACATCACTCTACCCCATTTACACATCTAATTGGCGCTCATGAAAAACTTTGTGAAGACGCTTGACAAAAACAGTGATGCTTTCCGGTATTTAAAAAAAATCTTTCCAAACATTGCATAGGGAAAACTGAAAGAGGGTATATTTGTTGGTCCACAAATCCGTAAAATTATGAAAGATTCTCGGTTTGAAAGCCTTTTATCTATCAATGAAAATTCTGCTTGGAAGTCATTCAATTTTTTTCTTTAATATTTATGTATTTAGAAATATATAAGTATGTTTATCAGTTGTCTAGTAGCCATAACACAAGCTCTGCTTAGCTTGGGACTAGATGGCGTTGTGTGATAGTTGTGGGATATTATTATTATTATTATTATTATATTGTTTTTTATTTAAAGTAATAGTACTCACGATGTAGGGTGTGTCACATTTCGATGTTCGAAGGGATTATATTCTTCTTGGCCATCAACTTCCTTTTCCGAAATGTTTAACGTAGATGTAGACTGCATAGGTAATGGATCAGTACTATTAGTAACATTGCTGTGGAAATATAATTAAATATTTCATTATTTTGTCCTCGTAGCGAACATTTGAGATTATGCCTAACTCATAGCGTTACGTAAAGGTGTTGTAAAATGGATTAAGGAAAGTGTCACACCATATTTTATCGACATAGTAAACTAGTGATGTCACTATAATAACAAAATTAGGTGTAAAAATAAGTAGTCAACCTTCACTTTAAAATTTCCAGTTAGTTACGATTATTATCTTGTTTAAAAAATCAATTTTAATGGAAATTATTCAGAAATTTCTTTGCAATTAAACGTCAAATAAAATTAGTTTGCAATCAATATAATTATTTCTATTAAAAAAACGAAAAATGTTCATTAACGTATGACGTCTATGTGTAGACATCATTTTGAAAACAGTATACTGTTGAGTGGTGTAATCCATCCAACGTTTTGCAAGGCGGTGTCGGATTATCGAATTCGTCGGACTATAGAGTTCTGCCCCAGTCCGGAACTTTTTGAAAAAGAGTATAGAGTAAAATAATAAAAAAAAGAATGTCATGTGATGCACAATGAATACCTTAACAGTAAATATAATGAACGCCCGCTAGGCCGCTACCAGAGTCACATTTGAACTGAGATAATAAGCGTCAAGCTAGATTAGTGGTGGCGCGAACTAATTGCAACCTGCTTGTCCACGTATTCGCGAAGGACACCTCCCGCCGTGCCGGATTTATAGCGCGGCTCGAATCTACCCACAAGTTAAAGACATGGATGGAGACAGAAGACGGATTAGCCAGGAGCCAGATTACCGGGAGTCCACTGTTATCGGATTCTATCAAACTAAGTACCAAACTATGTTAGAGTCTGTTACTATCACTTTCAAGACAGTGCGAAATAATATCTAGGGCTTATAACAACTTACCACCAAGTGAGGTTGTAATCAAGCACTGATTTATAATAATTAAACTAAAGCTTTTAAATGGGTATTAATAATTGATAGATTGCTTTATTATAATCAAGTTACGAAAATGTAGGTATATACCATATATACTTACATTTCATACTTTAATAACACTTTCATTCCTTAATAAAACCATATGGTATCTTCTGACAGTACTCATAAGAAATGACTAGGTGGACTATATGCTTTTCTGTCTGGCATTTCGTCCGGTTGTTTCCCACCTGAAACTCCTTCATATTTCTGCAGCATATTATAATAGTTTCTGCGCTGCTGTGTTCCGGAGGAGGCTACAGATGGATTGTCAATCTTGAGGACTATGATAGAATGTCTCACAGTTTATAATAATAATAATAATAACGTTCTCCAGACCGAATTTCGGCCACGGCAGCCTGCCTCAACGGTGGTTAGTCAACGGCGCAGAACAGGATTATAGTGCCCAAGTGTATTCGCAAGCACAGGTGCACTCTTTATTCCCTCACTCTCATAATCCGATGGGACGGTAAAACGAGTCGACCGGAGAGAGATCAGGCGCAGGACCAACGGCTTTACGTGCTTTCCGAGGCACGGGGGTGAGACACCGCTAACTTCCTGAATCCGGGCAGCTACTGAGAATTTCTTGACAGAAAACTCAATAATTGATTTTTTGACCCGACCCGGCATTCGAACCCAGGACCTCATGATCAGCAGTCGCACTACTACAACCACTACACCAACGAGGCAGTTTATATTTATTCAGTACACAGCAGCACAATCTCTATTTTGTCAGCAGAAATAGCTAAGAGGTAGATATTTACCCAGGCGGATTCCTAGACAGAAAATTAGTTTTAGCTTTTTTTTACTGTTTTATTGCTGATTATTGTAGAAATAAGTAAGTTTAAAAAAATTCACACTAAAAATATTGTATGTAAGCAATTGCTTAAAATTTATCCTTCCACCTCGAATTACGTCACCGAAAGCAGAATTGAAGTATGCCTGCGGCCAGCTGAGGACGTTCTTTGACGTAAGTACATATCATATTACCTATTTTTTCTGTCAAATAGCTTTCACGACTGTGATCCATTCCGAAGGGTAAATAGAAGCAGTTTAGTTCCAGGTTGTGAGGCGTTCTATCTTAGTCCTCAGTGGCGACGACACACCTGTTACTTTTTCTTATAAGATAAGGATGACAAACGAGCACCCAGTCCACCTAATGGTAAGTGGATGCTGTGGCCCATAGACATCTACATCTATTATCGATTACGAATCAAAATGCAGATGCGCTGTCACCCGTGAGGACTAAGACGGAATGCGTCGTTTCCAGTAAAATGGGTATCGGTTTCTCTACACTAACCATACGAAACATAGCAGCGTTGAGTTTCTATTTTACGTTGGTATTCTGTGAGAGCGTGGTCCTTCCCCAGTCGGTCGACCCGTTCGTGCTACAACTGTGCTACTAGTATAGCTGCAACATGGCGCTACAACGTTTTAATTAATGTTGGTCGCAACCGTCTTTTGCCTACGGTAGCTACTTACCAACAGATAGACTATGAGTTTATTGGTCACTTCAGATTTATAAATAAAATTAGGTATCGCAGTTCCAGACGTCTCGCACCGCCGACGTCGCTCCCCATCGCCGATTCGGGAATAACATCCGTTATATACAAGACTAGATCTTTCTAATCTTTCACATAGTCGCTTTTTACGGTACTCTGGTGGACACTGACCTGACTGATTGACCACACTCAGATCAGTAATGGACACTCTTACACAGCTATAGACGGCTAAAGCAGCGGCGGAGACGAGAGTATATAAGTACAAATATACTCGTATTGTAAATAGAACATATATCAACCACTACACTGGCTGATTGATGTACTTGCTTGTCCTATTTCCAGTTACATGCTACTGAGTTAGTCCTACATTCAATTAATACTCAAATCCAACATTAGGGTTAGGTTTCGTATTGCTTTCAGGATTAGAGTATAACATGACTATCTACATTGGATAATATCTTCCATATAATTACATAAAAAGCATCACATAGACTGTGGATGGAACACAAGATAAAATTCGTCGCCAAAGAGATACAAACACAAGCATAGAAATAAATTGTATTATCTCAATAATACTTGGTATTTTTATAAGTAATTGTCGCGCGGGAAAAACAACGTTTCTTATGATGAAACTAGTTTTGAAATAATGACCTACCTAACCCTAAACATGTAATAAAACAGTACGAATGTAGAAAGCAAGGGAGCAATACATTGTGAGCCGTGAATTCATATTCTGCATGAAACAAGTTTTTAGATAATTTAAAAAAGTGTTTTGGTATACAAACTGTTGTTTCAGATCTGTACGATAGCAATTTATGTATGTAAAATTGCTCACGGTACTCGGGAAATTTTTGTTGATAGGGCAACATTCATTTAAAAAATGAAAAAAACGACCTCGTGTTATAGTACTAGAGTGGTGAGGTTTGATAATACATAAATCTACTTAAAAACGACGGCAAAAAATGGTCTAACGCAAATCAAATTATATGGTATTATTTTACTAACACCATACACTATATAAAAAATTCAGTAAAAAAAGCTGGAAATACAAATCAACAAGCTACTTAGAATCCATTATGCTAATAACCTTGGACTTACATTCGCAACACGACCAATATTTTAATCAGCTTGTTAATATAAAAATACCTGATAATTTTTATATATAGAGGCATTATAAAAAAGCGTAGTTTAGTTGTTGGTTTTATCACATTTTAGTTATTGTGATACCTTCTGTGGCCTACGACCATGCGAATCAACAAAAAGGCAAAATAAACTAGCGAAATTAATATTGATTTCGCTAATTTATTGTGCTTTTTTGCCAAGCATATGCTTGAAAGATTAAATATGTTAAATATTCTATGTCGTAATAATAATGAACTTCAAGAGATGTATTAATATTTGACCGCGAAAATGCGGGAAGGTAGAATAACAAAATATTCATTTAAGGCCAGTGGCTAATACCCCTAAATGAAAGAAGAGAATTTAATAACAGACAAATGAGAAGTGTTTTGTGCGTGTGAACAGGTAGTGATAAGTGATAAGTGTAAAATTATGCTGAAAGCACTAAGCAGTTGTCATTTGTCAGTTGCACGTGCCACTCGCACTTGTCAATTTTCAAGTGTGTAGTGGGCCTAAGTCCCGGTTTACATAAGTGACAAGTGCGAGTGGCAAGTGCAACTGACAAATGACAAGTGCTTAGTGGGTGTGAACAGCCAGTGACAAGTGATAAGTGGGAACAAAATATGCACTTGTCACTTCTCACTTGCCACTTGCACTTGTCACTTCTCAAAATATAAACCAGCCCTAATGATAAGAAGGTTACGTCGCTTAATACACAATTAAATGTACTTTCGAATTAGTAGGTACTTGAGTCAACAAGGACTGGCTATAAAACGGTGCTGAAAACCGTTCCCTAAATTTTATGGTAATAGCACAGAATAAATAATAGTACTAATAGTTATTATTTTGATAACGGTCTCATGGTTGTTTTTATAGATTTTATTACGTCTTTACACATTCACGTAAGTATGCTTTTAATTGTAACCTTATTAGTTTGTTTTTCAATATATATTATTAAATTATTAATCAATCCATTAATAAATATTATTTTCGGTATGTAGGTATTTTATAAGGTTAAATTGTAACCATTGGAAAAAATTGCCCACTTCCGTATTCCTTCCTTACATGCTTGTAGGAACTTTTTGAAATGACGGCGTAAACTTCTTGGCTTTTCAAGATACTTTGTAAAGGCCAATTTTGTCAAGGCCAAGTTAGGAATCATAAATAGTTATAAAATATACGACATGAATCAAAAACATGTGACTCCCGTCATTGCGTTATCGTAATCAGTATTCAAACGTAGATAAATAACTTTAATTCAGAAAACTGGACCATATAAAATTTAAACAAATTCTTATTTCTCTGGTTTCGATGATGTTGGTGTTGTTGGCTTATTACAACTACATCGGCCGCCGCCACCCCCACTGCGGTGCGCCTGACTGAGGAAGCGCTGCGTCCCATCCGATGTACTAATTGTTGCTACTAGGTGAGTGTGTAGTGTTTATGTGTGACTGGCCTTCGACATTTGGGTCATCGGAACAAGAGAACGGAAAAAACCACATACAATTTGCAAATAAAAAATATATGAATTTTATTTAATTTTTTGTTTTAATTCAATGTCTAAGTAGCTTAGCCCAAGTCGGTTCCTTTCATGACGCTGCTGCAGATTCTCTGACCTCCATGATATAACAACATACTAAAATATCCCCGTTTTCTCACCTTTGAATTATTGAAGGCAACTTGTTGGTGGGTGAGACAAACATGAACGAAAAATGCAGGTACTCAATGTCAGTTACACGAACCCTTTCGGATGGCGAATTATTACTATTATTTTACAACTACCTTTTGGCTATATCTACCGTTATATGGTTGCATATGTGTCAACCTCATGCAGTAGCTGGAGGGAGGACACTCTCAAGGCTGCGGCTAAAAGCCGTTCGACGTAGGACCGCATTCCCTTCAGGTGAGTAGTAGACTCATGACACGCTATGCGGCTAGAAGCCGTGGTGACCATTTAATTAGTGTTGATGCCTTACACTTACGTCACGTCTGCAGGAGCGGCGGTCTGGCAGGTGGTGGCGCTCACGGAAGGCATTTTATGATCAGAGTGTCTATTATATCGACGTGTGCCTAAACCGTGTGATGTACATTGTACCTGGACTTGATCGTATTCTGTATGGCATTTACTCGTGCTTACGTTGGAACTGGACTGAGGAGCTCGGTCCAGTTCCAACATCCCTCTTTGGAGGGAGCGTACTGGTTGTTTGGCGGCCGGAGCGGGTGCAGCCGTGTGCCTTTCTACATTTTTTTAAAATGTGGGCGAGCCCTTGTATCGGGTATTTTATATGAAAATTTTGAACCTTTTCTAGGTAGAAAGGGATACAAGGAATTGATTGATGTAAACTGGAGACAAGTGAGATAGAGACAATTTAATGCTCTTAACCTTTTTGAGCACTTTCTTTGAGAATGTCGGTCTTCTTTAGCATAAAGTAAATATAAGGCACTACCAACGGATTTCAATTGCTCTAGTGAATATTTATTCTTCGAAAACACATCTAAAAAAACTAAGTTACTAAACAAATACAACGTAAATAAGGGTCCTAACTTAGACGATCACGCCATAAATATTACAAAAATCCCATAACTAAACCTTAAGAAAGACACTGGTTTAACGCCAATAATTTGCTATTGAACGGAAATAAACGAAATGTTTTAAAGTAACCACACCTAATGTTAAACAGGTGAATACTAGTGTGCTTTTAATTGAGGAGGAGCTGAGCATTGTTTAATCTATTGTTTTTCTCGGAATTTCAGTTGACGCGGAGTTTCAATGGGACCCTAATATATATAAACTAGATAGCAAACTTAGTTCTGCAGCATATTTTTAGACAATTGATCATTATGCAAAACTACATATAAATCTTCACAATTAACACATAAAAATGTGAATATTTTTCATATTACCTACCTCCTATTATTTAATTCTAACAAGTAGAAGTAAGTTATACCAGTTATTCGACTTCAAAGAGTGTTAACTACTACAGTGTTAACTAACTACTGGGTCTCTACAAATTTTTATTGGCAATACGTATGTGGTTTTATTACTTCCGTTTTCGGCGGGGGGTAAGGGTAAAAAGTATTGTCAAAGATTCCCTTTTACGATACGCATGTCAGTAACAGATAAAAAAACCACATACAATTTGCAAATAAAGAATATATAAATTTTATTTAATTTTTTGTTTTAATTCAATGTCTAAGTAGCTTAGCCCAAGTCGGTTCCTTTCATGACGCTGCTGCAGATTCTCTGACCTCCATGATATAACAACATACTAAAATATCCCCGTTTTCTCACCTTTGAATTAATTCACTCATGGGTCGTGTATGCTTTTACAACAAAGTTCCAGAAAATATGCAAACCTTATAATCTATTTTCAACCTTTTGATATATATATATATCAAAAGGTTGAAAATATTTATTAAGCAGAAATTGTGTAGGAGGGATTATTATACCACTAAAGATACTACTAAAATTTACATGATTAATAATAACCCCTAAGAATGAGCCGCTGTTTCTAATTATAATTAAAAAAATTAAAATCGTTTATTTCGGAACTAATCCATATCGCAAGTCATAGATACACCTCTATGACTTGCGATGTGGATTGGTTAGTTATAATATCAATTTTATATCAATTACATTATTATATTACTTATTTTTTTAATGTAATTCATTATTAAAATAATATCATCAATTATGATTGATATACAATTACTTAAATTCACATAAAATACACAAACAAAACACAACAGATACAAAGCTCTAACGTGAATTTAGGTTTAGATCCGGAGTGCTCAACATGCAGCCCGGTTCAGTGTCTCATTATAGGGCAATCCAAATCCATCCGCCAGGTGAACAGTTGCAGGGAGTTGTTGAAGCAACTCCTTATGCGAAGCATCAGAGAAGCACTATATTCGCAGCCGCAAACATTCCGATGCGCTATAGTAGCGTGACAGCTTCATCAGTGCCCTAAGGGCATTATTATATAGAATGTGCAGGGCATCGTAAGATTTTTTTCTTGTAATTAATTCATAGGCTACAAATGTAGAATTATTGGCAGAATGCTCTGAAAAACGTAGGTTTTACTTTTGCACTACAGCGCGCGAACCTATTTGCCAACATATTGGCCCGAACAGATAACGCCCTACGGTCCTAATCCATATCAATATCTTCTAAACGCGTCTCGTGAACCAGAGGACAAGATATTTGAACTGCGAGACTTTTTTAACGACCCTGCCATTCCTCGCTTTTGATGGCGTTGTATCTGAGACGAAGGCCCCCGCCTAACGCTCGCAGATCGAAATGAGTTTTCGAAGGGTACTGATCGATGGACTCAGCAGCATCATGTTGTTGGTATTACTGATGTTGTTGACAAGAACGCCATCAATCGAACACCCAACACCAGCGCCGCTAAGCTCACGGATCAGTCGGTCAATGTACAGGTTGAAGAGAGTCAATGATGTCGGCCAGTCATTCACCCTGTGCAAAGATGTTAATGATGTCTGGCATTCCCCTTGGGCAGGTTTGATGAGGGGCTGGAATGCACGAATTTCCAAAGGAAGTCAGACTAGTTTCTCATCAATTATTTTGATTGTGTACTGTTTCATACGGTTCAATAAAGATTTAATAAATGAGTAACAAACATCTGACTACCCTTCGATATGGCAATGGACTCGAGCGGAGTAGTGAGGAATGTATCGAACACTTCGTGGATCCTCATATGTGGTTCCACTGGAAAATGTTACTAACGAAAAAGAGGTACCTTCGGCATAAGTATTATGTCGTCAAATAATAATAATAAATTTATTCATAATATTAGCACCGGAATGCATAAAATTCTCGAAAAGGATTAAGATGGAGTTAAGAGCTCATTAGTTTCTAAGACATCTAATTGAAGCGATTGAAGACTGCATAAAAATTCAAAAATCTGGAAACCAATGACTTTTAAAACGAAAACTATTATTTAGTTGTTCGAATTTCAGCGATCGAACCGTAAATACGTTTATGTTTTTTATAAACTGATTTTAGTGACATCCGTATTGGCGGTCACTGAGGAGGTCATTGTGTTCTAAGTATTCCATGAAGCGCGCGTTTAATATATGCTCCAAAATCTAGCAGGGTATGGAGGTAATTAAGATTGGCCGATAATTGACAAGGTCGTCGCATGGTTACCTCTTATGGAACAAGTTGCACGTTTGCCATTTTCCTCGTGCACTGTGTTCCGTAAAATTGAGACTGTACTCAACTCTCGGCCCGTCTGTCCCCTCTCGTCCGATCCAAATGATTTGGAGGTGCTAACCCCGGGTCACTTCCTGATTGGCCAGCCACTTAATGCCTCGCCGGAGTACCCCTTCCGGGAAACAAACTCTTCGCGGTTGAGCAAATTTGACCTACTGCAACAAATGACTGCAGAATTTTTGGCACCGATGGACTCTGGAGTACCTACATCTGTTGCAGCAGCGCCTTAAGTGGTACGACAAGATGGATCCTATCCGGGTTGGAGACCTAGTGTTGGTTAAGGAACCCAACGCTTTGCCTTTGTATTGGCGCCGTGGGCGCATTGTTAAGTTG
>DWHP01005627.1:0-11824 GCA_018247895.1 Parnassius honrathi | reverse complement strand
TGCCTCGCGGACTACGAGCAATTCTTTTCGCTCACGGACGACTTGATCGAGGCGGGGGCCAAGTATGCTAGTGAAGCACGTGAAGCTCGGCTGAGTGGCCTGCTCGAGTCCCCTCGGAAGCAGCCTACTCAGCCGGAGCTGTTAGGACGACTTCAAACTCTGGACGATCCAAGGTTCTCCGTGGTCCTTTCCGACCGGCTGAACTTTGTTGGCCTTTTTGATACCAAGCCAGAAGATGACGTACCTCCTGGTTTCACTGGAGGGTGAGGCCCTGGGCGTCGTCGGCCATTTGAAATTGTTGGGCGACGCCTATCAGACTGCTCGGGACCTCCTCGCTGGAAGGTACGCCAACTTCCGGCGAATTGTGGACGAATACGTTAAGCAGCTGCTAAACCTCCCTCTGCTTAAGGACCGGGCCAGACTACGTCCGGACATCGTAATTCCAGTCTTGGTGGCCTGTAATTCTTTGAGGCGGCCGGTGGACGAATGGTCCTTCTTGTTGCTCCACATCGTGCTGTCCCGCCTGCATTTCGATCTTCGGATCCATTTTGAGGAGAGGTACGGCTGGGACTGCGCCTCCTATATTTCGCCTTTCAGGGACCTGCTGCGGTTCTTAGAGGAGAACGCAGCGGACATCGTCGACGACCTACGGCCTGCCAACCGAGCCTGCTCCGGAAGAGCAGAAGTTCACCGGGCAAGTCGTCGCCAACCCCCTTAAGACCGAGTGTAACTCACGCAGGAGGGCGCCGTTATCATCGGGTGACGTTATGCCCGAATTTATTGGGTAAGCAGGTCCCGGTGAGATGAACCATCGTCAATGATCGCCGCTGGTGCTACTCGTGCTTGGAAAGGCGCCTCCAACGAGACTGCCCGCACCAGCAGCCCCATCCGCACTGCCAGGGCAACCACCATGCCGTTTTGTGCCTGGGTGCAAACGGCGCTTCCTCTCGAGGCTCTGCCGGGCCCTCAATACCCACGGGCGGGGGCACTCAGCCACGCCCTCTGTCGGGCGACGCTCGGCGCTCCCCTGCCGGTCACCTTGCCCCTGGATTTGAAGGGGGTCCCTCTTCCGACCAGTTGGGGGGTCATTTCCTAGTGGCTGTGGGGTCGTCACCCCCCTCAGCGTATTGAGAGGAACTTTACGGCCACTCAGCGGTCAGCTAGACCCTTCTCACCCCCGTTAGCTGAGAGGCTACGACTGGAGTACTACCCTCCCTCCTTTGGTCGGTACCGGTATTACTGGGTTCCTGCGACTTCGAACCTGTCCCGGGCCTCAAGGCCGAGGTTCCCTGAAGCACCTCAGGTCAGCCCGTTCGGTGATTTCCAACCCCGGCTCAGTGAGATGCCGCCGGAAAGCCGCTTACGGGACCCGGTTCGAGTGCCGGTCCGATGGAGGCAGCTCCAAATAGGTAACGGCCGCCCTAGCTCCCACCACGGCCGCCTCCACTGATCCTTTGAACCGTCTACTTGTCAAACTGTTCTGTTGCCAACGGCCTAAGTGAAGGCGTACAACCCGAGTGGCGACTGTTTAACGGTTCGCGCTTTTTTGGATTCGGGTTCACAACGCTGTGTGGCCTCCACTTGATTGGTAGGAAGACTAGGGCTCCCCTTAAGCTCTTAGGAGTGGCTTGGTTGCGTCGATTTGTCCGCAAACCAATAGACGCGTCCAACCGAATTTCTGATTCCGTTTTGTCCTCTAGCGAGCGTCGCGAAGCCTTGATGCATTGGACCCGTATGGTCCAAGCGGAGCATTTTGAGCCCGTGATTGAAGCGGGGCTCCGTTGTCAAGTGCGCTCTGGCCCGCCTGAATCTCTTCCTGGACGACGCTGGGATGCTGCGCGTTGGGGGACGTTTGAAAAATTCTCAACTGCCGTACGGTGCTCGACACTCGTTACTGCTCGTTAAGGACGGCGTCTTTGTTCGGTTACTGGTAGCTCACCATCATTTTCAGAATGCCCACGCTGGGTGTAACGCTCTTTCGGCTATTTTGGAGCGGGAGTTATGGATTTTGGCTGGCCGCCGCACCATTTGGAGCGTCATCTTTTAGTGCATACCTTGTTATAAACTGAAGGCCACCATATCGTAACCGATGATGGGTGACTTACCACCCGACTGCGTCAGGGTCATTCGCTGGAGTCGGAACCGACTTTGCCGGCCCCTTTCTCGTCAAGTCCTCCAACCTTCGTAACGCGCGTTCGTATAAGGTCTATCTGTGCGTTTTCGTTTGTCTCGTCACTACGACCGTTAACTTAGAACTTGTAAGTGCCCTCAGCACTGCAACCTTCGTGGCCACACTGGGCCGCTTCGTATCGCGTCGCGGTTTGCCGGACCTGATCCAGTCTGATTGCGGGACAAATTGTAAGGGCACGGGTAGATATTTAAAAGAGGTCGTCGAATTTCTCCAGCAACAGGACTCATTTAGGGATACCCCTTCAGGGAAATAAACTCTTCGCGGTTGAGCAGATTTGACCTGATGCAACAAATGACTCAGAGTTTTTGGCACCGATGGTCGCTGGAGTACCTACATCTTTTGCAGCAGTGCGTTAAGTGATCTAACAAGACGGATCCTCCTCGGGTTGTAGACCTAGTGTTGGTAAAGGAACCAAACGCTTTGCCTTTGTATTGGCGCCGTTGGCGCATTGTTAAGTTGTCGTATGGATCGAATGGGGTGCCTAGGGTGGCCGAGGTTTTGGTTGGAGATTCGGTCAAATATGCAAAGTATACAATTTTTAGGCTCTGTAAGTTAGACAAAGAAAGACAAGTTCTAGCTACGAATCCAAAATTACGAAAAGATTTACTACAAATAGCATCTATATGTTCATTTATATTCATACGGGTTTCAAGATATACGCCTAGATCGCGCACCATCGAGGCCCTCTCGATTACAACGCCGTTAAAATTACGTAGAAAATATAAGGGACTAGTTTTCCGTGTAAATGTTATACACCGACATTTACCAACATTCACTGTGATTTTATTTGCAGCGTAGTAATGTAGTCATTTTGAATAAGTTCACAGTACTAGATTGTGCGTAAACACAGATATATTTTTTTATAATCAGCATAAAATAGAAGTTAAGAATTTTTTAAATATTGACATATATCGTCAATATAAGCGTTGTAAAAAAGACGACCAAGAAGGGACCCTTGAGGAACACCAGAAGGAACCTTTACGAAATCTGACCTATAACCACCTAGTACCACAACCTGAGAGCGGTTAGTCAAGTAAGATCTAGTCCATCTCAGTAAGTCCCCATGGAAGCCGAGAGACTGAAGCTTCTGGAGAAGTACGACGTGATGGACCAAGGATCATCCTGATTATGAAAATCTCTCTCCTGTATTTTATATTTGAACTATGATTCCATATTGTAGTTACATAAAAAATCTTGGCTTATACTTGGATAAAACAACGACGTGGATATTACAGATCCGTGAAGTAAGCCGTAAAGTTGTTGCTCATATTACGTTCCCTTTATCGTTTTAAATTTTTTCCTATCTATCAAAATGAAGATTATGCTGGTTCACTCCCTCATTCTACTTATTATCAATTATACAGATGTATGTTACCTAGATATGTCAAAAAATCTTCTAAACAAGTTGGAGCGCCTTCTTAAAAATTTCTTAAAGGTTAAAGGTTTATTTTCGGTTTACGTAAGTATGATCACATAACTTCCTATCATTCAAAGCTTAAATGGCTAGAGTCAAGCCGATCGAAAAGAGCTAGGTCGCTGACGATTCGAACAGCTCTGCGCAGGATGCGGTCAAATGGAAGGAGCTTGCTCTGGGGAGCCCCAGCCCAGAGATGGGAATAATATTCCGTGTGCGGCTGAACCTGCGTCTTGTAAAGTTGCAATCGATGTGCCGGCATGAAATACTGTCCCGCTCTGCTAAGCGCGCCAAGCTTTTTAGAGGCCGAGAGAGATGAGAGATACGAAGTATCAGCCGGAGAGTACAACTGTGTCTAGGTTAGAAAGGCAAGCATGCAAGGCCGGCTTTGCCATTTCCAGATGGTAGTGGACTGCGTTAAGATTTAAATGGAGTCCCCTGATATTGCAGAAATTCAGCGATAACTTGGCAGGGGGTGCCCCCGACACAATACGCTGGGCAGTCTGAGCACCCACGTTCAGGAAAAGCAGGGTTGCTTGGGCGTAGATGCTCAGCGAGGGATTCCCCGTCACCGGTGGTGCTAGTACCCTCCTGATGTACGTACGTACATACATACGTACGAGGCGAAGGGCTGCCGCGTTGCTCCACTACTGTAAAAAAAACGTATATACGTATTTATTGGTAAATATATGTTATGATATAGTGTATATATTTTTAATATATGTACACTTTATAAAAGTAATATTATGTTTCGCACCTGCCAACAATTGCTATTTGGCACCCGGCCAGGGTTGACTGGCAAAGAATGCCACATGGCATTAAGTCCGCTCTATGTGTCCTTAACTTTAAGCCTATTAAACAAAAAAAAATATACGTGAAAATAAAAACAAATTAAAATCATTTTCTTTATTTATGCGATTACTAGACAGTGAATAGGTTACACATATTACAAGTGATAGTTAAAATTTTAGAGATTTATTTTTAAATATTTAACAGCACATTTACAGCATTACCATCATTCTATGATGTTTTTGGTAATTTACAGCCTGCGCTTTTTTTTTTGCGCGCATATAAAATATTAATGTGTGTATCAGTGCCCGATGGACCGAGCTGGGAATTCGCGAAATGAATTGTTAAGGATTTAGTAGTAGTCCTAAAACAATTGTAGAACTATTCTTGAAATTTATAAAAAAATATACAATAGATTACAAACTACAGGGCTACACTTTAAAACTACAGCCTTTGAATTGTGGTCCCTCAGTTGACACATTCTATCAGCCAGATGTCGGAAAGTATCTTAAAAATAAAGTTAAAGTGATTACAGATATTTAGTAAAAGACACAAAGTTTTAAACCTTTTTTTTCATTGGTGAAAATCTCTGGTGCTTAGTATTGAACTCAGTGGGTTCCTAATGACATCGCGCATTACGTAAGAATGACCAGTGATTCTCCAAACGGATTGCTATAAATTTGTGTGCACGTGCTTCGATTCCAGCCTAGTAAGTAAAAAAAACCTTTATGAAATCTTTGATTTTCTTGGCTTGGACTTTCTTAATATATCTACTTTTATTTATTTTTTATAGAAGAGGGGTAAATAAGCATGCGGCTCACCTGATGGTAAATGACTACCGCCGTTCATGAACACCGCAACATCTGAGTAATTGCAGGTGCATTGCTAGCCTTTTCGAAAGGAAGAAGCTCCTGTGTTGGAAGTCCCTAAGTCGTATCGGTTCGAAAAAATCTCTGGTGGTAAACTATACCACAGAGAAGTTGTACGAGGAAGAAAACGCCTAGTAAAATGCACAGTGATGGACCGCAAAGCATCCAGATGATGAGATCTGTAATATCTTGGATTTTGACGTTTGTGTATATATTGAATTTTGACGCAATGTGCGTTCGTAAAATTTGGCAGCTGAAATTAATCCGAACAATTTCTCAGAGCAATCCCCGTGGTGGATGCGATAGAAAAGAGAGGGATGTAACATCCTTACGCAGCGCCAGTAAATCGAGCCGATCAGAAAGAACACGACACGGTCGTCGACGGTTCGAACCGGTCTAGACTGTATGTGTTCAAGTGGAGGGGCTGGCACTGGAGTGCCCCGACACAGAGATGAGAACAGTATTCCATGTGAGGCCGAACATGCGCTTTGTAAAGTTGCAAGCGATGTGCCGGCATGAAATACTGTCACGCTCTGCTGAGCACCACAAACTTTTTAGAATCAAATTTGGCCTTCCCTTCCAAGTGACCACGAAGCTTCACACTATTCGAAATGTCGACGCTGAGGATTCTGATGCTAGCTGAGGCAGCAAGAGGAGTGCTTTGAATTGGAGGAAATACGTTAAAGGGGTTCTTTTTAGCGGGTAACAAGCAAACTTGTGTCTTCTGGGGATTGACCTGGACTAGGTTTAGTCGCCCCCAATCCCAGACTTTGTTCAGCAAGGACTCGACATCAGACACAAGCTTGTCCCAAATTTACAATATTGTTTTTTTCTGCTAGTGATATCCAACAATGGTGACTTAAATTTCTTAAAAAATCGTGCTTTGGGATAGGTAGTTATATTAGTATTAGTATTAGGGGTAAGTTGTTACATGTAACGACTTGCCTCGTATAATTTGGGCTTGCTTATATTATTAGTTTATCAGTCAATGGAAGGGTTAAAAAGCAAGTTTTTAAACCATTTTCAAGGCGGAATTCTATTTTCCAAACGTATTTCTTTTTACTACCTTCATTATACTGTTGCGCGCCTAAGTTGACGTCTGGTACCTGGTACTAGCGCCATCTAGTGTCGGGGACCAGAGCGAGGAGGGCTTCCTAGAAAATGTAAATCTTGAACTTTCCACCAACAGCGCCATCTGGTATCGTACAGAAGAATTAAGCTTTCCAGAAGCCCCACACTCGAACTTTCCGCGCCTGGTCAGTCGGCGCCCGTGTTTGCTGGAATATTCTGGATGTTACGGTAGAAAAAGTGTATTAAAAGCCGCTGCAAGCCGCGATCGGGGCAGCATTGAATTTGCCGAGACAAGTGAAGCTTCGGAGCGAAATAAAGTGAATCAGTGTGGTTAATTATTAGTGCCTTTTCAGTTTTAATTGGTGTTCGGTAATAAAAGTGTAAATTTTGGGATTCAATCGGCAGTTTTTACTGTCACGAACCGCAAGCTTGTAACAATACTAAATCCATCTCTGCTTTTAGCTGCCGTACTCTTAGACATGAACTAGCTTAAGAATTGATGGATTTTGAAATGTGAAAACACTTAAATTTTCGGAGACAATCGTAGTACTGGAGATGAATAATTTTATTTATGTATATTTCATTAAAAACAACATTATTTAAAACACTAAGTACTTATTTATGAAATGTTATCCCCTTAGTTGCAAATTTGCAAGTTGTGGTGGAATTTCCGCAGTTGGATATGCTTCAAAACACCATTTTTACGTCTCTGCGTCCGAAACAGTACTGACGACCGAAACAAACGCTCCTCGCGCGCTTGTGGCTTACGAGTCACATGTGCGGTGACAAGGTCATGCGCTTTTACGACTTCTATTTGTATTTAGATTTCTGTGGTATTTTAAGTCAAGTCGCTCTCACAGAATACCAACGTGGAATAGTCAGTTTAACGTTGCTGTGTTTCGTATGGTGAATGTAGAGAATCGGAGACCCTTTTACTGGAAACGAGTTATTCCATCTTCGTCCTCAAGGGTAACAACGCAGCTAAATCATTCTCATCCGTATCCACCAACCATTAATTGACTGTGTGCTCGTGTATCACCCATCTTTTTTAAAAAATATATAAAATATGGATTATAACTAGACCTGACTTTATACATGGAGATAATGTTTCTCCAATCTCAATATACATAAGAAACAATATTTGGCGATAGTAGGTAGTTCTAAATAGAGATAATATAAGATATTTGATAATGGATTCTCGTAGATCGCCGTTTGAATTTAACAAAAAAATAAACACACGGTAGATCATAACAATTTAACACAAGTAAAAAACAATACAAAACTGTGTTGATGTTTTCATAGTGTCATAAACGCATACATAAAAGCAATTATAGATTCATGTAATATGCATTGACTAAACTTCAAACTAGACCTTAAAACTTATACATAAAGCTAATATTTCTTTAATCCTTTAATCTATTATTTACAAAGCTTCTATCGCCAAACAATGTTTGATATTTATTTTGCAAGTGTTAAAAATAAATTTCAAATGTGTAAAATCCACTATGACTAACCACCCGAGTCACAATAGAAATGAATATAAATACACAATGAGCAGAATTATTATTAAAGTGCTACTGTATGTACATTCATACTCAGTTCATACTCACACACTACTCATACAACATGCACAAATTTATATACCACATCATTATACAACAACTAAATATACATACACACTTTTATGTAATATATAACCTAATAATTATAGAAGTATTAATGCTTTGAGAGTTTGAGACTGATGGTAGGATAATAGTCTTTATTATCTTTATTATTTCCAAAAATTACTTTATTTCGTTAATAATATTGTAATTCTTTGCTATGGAAGAGCGAAGTCACCTATTACAAACATTATTTTGCATTAGTTTCAATGTACAACAGTGGACTTCAAGCTGCAACAGTAACGGCTTGCTTGTGACATATTCGCATAAAATATGTACCAGCTTTAAAAGCCAAAAAAGAAGTCGTAAAGTATGCAACAGCGTATTTGTTCAAGCGTTATATTAAAATTCGCGGCCATTATTACAAAACACAATCAGTGCTAATGTGATTGTGTAACTCTGGTGGGAATCGTGTTTGATATCGTTTTGTTTGGTTTCCTTTTATCGTGTAAGGCTATTGTATTTTTATTTATTTTTATATAATATAATAATATTAATGTTACCATAATAAATAAAATTAACGCAGTTGCAGAATGATTTCAACTGGCAAACGATTCCCATAAAAATTATTTTCCCGGCACCTAACTGAAACCGATTTATGTAACGTAATTGGAATTTTACGCCATTGAAGCGTTTAACCGTGTAGCGGCAATGTAAAAACATGCACTACCTAGCGTCCCGTGACTGACGTAAGAGGCGACAGAGGGAAACTAACTATAACAGGAGATGAGTAGCGTATTCCTAATAACAACTAGATAATATAAATAATAAATCGCCATTTTGTGACGTCCGCCATTGAATTTAGAAATACGTCACTTTACTTATTGTGTTTAGCTCATCAAATTCACTCATTTGATACTCATATCATAGGCGTTACTATGGAAGGTATAAACCACTATTTTGTGACTTTAGTGAATTTAGAATAACGTTACTTATTGTATTTCGCTTATCAAATCCTTTAATTTCATACTCACATCATAGTGGTTGCTGTGGAAATAATAAATTTCTATTTTGTAACGTCCATATAATAAAATCCAAATAAAATAGCGGCATTTAAGTAATCGTGCCTTATCTTGTAAACCAAACGTGTGGGCCATATTTTATCCCAATAGTGGAAGTAGGTGAAATATTGATTGCAAATTTCCAGGACATACATACATACAAGTGAAGTTAAATAAAAGATTTTTAAAACCTACAGTTGCCGACCCGCCTTCAAGCGTGGCAACTGTGGCAAATATCCCCCATACGAGATACTGACGCGCTGTAATAAATTAATGATGTGCGAAAGTACCATTTACATATTACTGCGCCAAAGCCAAAAACAAAATCATTAAACGTTAATTATGTTTGGTTCCGCTAGTCTTTATAGTTGTTATATAAACTTCTAGTTCTGAAATCATTTTACTTTAGAAATTATTAAGAATTTTAATAATAAAGACACGTGAAGACTAAGAATTTAATTTTTTATCCGACTGCCCCAAAACGAGGGTCATGTTTTCAGAGTATTTATACGTGTGTGCGTGTGTGTCTATTTTTTAACTAATATTTAACTGACATTTATATCAGTTAAATATTAGATATGTGCCAATTCTTAGGACTTCTAAAAGGCCCTGCTCCACAGACGAGATATGATGGCGATGAGATATGACAGATAAACTGGATACCCTCACAATTTGTCTTTAAAATTTGTTGAAGAAACGTACGTAGACGCTGGTGAGCCGTGAGCCTGGCCATCAACTCCCAAAACCGCGGTTTAGCAATGATCCACCAACGAGAACTAGCGACCGCGGTAAAGCCCGCCAGTCGATCAAGTTCTTCATACTTTAACTACCTACTTATCTTCGAACCTCCGACAGTCGGACGGGAGAAAGCCTCTTTGTTATCGTGGTAGGTAAACCCTATCCTAAATAAACAGCATTTTGGATCTATAGTTGCACAATTACAGCTTAGCTACTTAAAACGCCTCCCGTATCAATGGCGTAAAACTTTTACAAAAACATGATCGCTCTAACTTGTCATAAACATAATTGATCAGTGTTATGTACGCAAAGCTATTATTCAACAAGTCATCTCAAGCGGTTTTAATGTTTCCTGTAATAATTCTAAGCATGTTGTTAACACGTTTTTATAAATTATCTTTGAAGTCCGTTCGCTTAAAGTATTTCACAGATTATTTTCGTTGGTGTATTATACAAACAAAAGATGATTGCCGTCATTTTAAGATCTTTTCCTCGTTATTTGGTAAGATAGCGATGTATAGTGTGTAAGGCACAGAACTCCAATGTGTATTGTTGTTAATTTCATCACCGCCACCACATGATATCAAAAGCCTTCCTCATAGATAGCCTCATATGAGAATGTTTGTCATAATTGCCTTACTCGCAAGCGGGTAGCAACCATTTTATTTTCTAGTAGTCATTAGGAAGACGGTGCTGCCAATCTGGTTCCTCCATCTCCTGACGATAAGTGTTATTGAATATTTTTACATCACTAAACGGTATGACGGTATATTCTACGTTATATGCCATGGTATATTGCTAATTTAATATTATGTACCGATCTGGATATTTAGAGCGGCTGCAACATAACCCCTCAAATCAATGTTCCTAAAGGAACTGTACCCGCGACTGGTCGTCGCTGCTGGTGATAAGAGGGCTGGTTCTTTTCCCGCTCAACAGCTAAGTATAGCCGAGGAAACGCAGCCAGCGTTCTTGGCACGACACTACGAGGAGTAGAACTGTTAGATAATTTAAGTTTTTAGTTTTAGTTTTTCTTTATTATAGTTTTTTCAATATTCTACATATGGAAATGATTTAATTCTCTTTAATTCCTTTTAGTTTTAATTAAAAATTAATTTTTTTATCCCTTGAAGAATACCACAAGCGCAAGGTCCTCAAAATCCTCTATTCTTTCATCCTTAGAGGTGTAATTTTTTTTCGAAATTTATATGGGATCCTCCTACACAAAAAGTAAAACCTATATAAATAAAAATAATCATAAAAATCCGTTCACCATTAACGAATATTCCGTGAACAAAACAGTCGAATTGAGATTCTCCTTCTACTTTGGAGTCGGAAAAGCAAAGTATTGGTCTTCTCATTGCTCATCTCATTTCTGAGATGGTTACCACCATATAGCTCAGATTTAGCCCCTAATGACTACTTTTTATTCCCAAACTTAAAAAAATACCTTCGGGGAAAGCGATTTGCTGACGATAATGAGTTCAAGTCCGCTGTAAAATAGCATTTTTTCAAGAATATTTTTTCAAGGGAATAGAAAATCTTTTTAACGATCAAGTAAATGTATTTATGTCATGGGATATATATTTCATAATCTTATCTTTTTTCTAACATACAACCGAGAATACATTAAACGCCCTTCGTACAATTTAATTTCACAAGCGCCGATGAATTATGCTTACTGGAGCATTACATTATACTCACATGACCTAAACGTAAACTACAGAGAAACCTTCGTTACATAAACCTTTTTTGATTACCCTTGACTATAACCACTATACTAAAAAATAAAGTGATTAATATTTTCAAAAATACATTGTGCATGCGCATATTAAAGGAAATTTTCTGATAAAAGTAATATAAAATTCAAGCAATAATAGTGTACAGGACATAATAATAAACACTGTATAATAACGAGCAATGTCCAAAAAGTATAAAGCACTGTGGGTCAAAGGAAGAAAAAAAGAAAGGTTATACAGTGTGTCCCGGTCACGGACTAGCGATACTCTAGGTACTTATAATACAGCTATTTTATCCTTCTGCAACTGAGGTGACTTTGTCATTAACATTCGACTGAGGTGTAGTCTGTC
>DWHP01005626.1:0-11825 GCA_018247895.1 Parnassius honrathi | reverse complement strand
GTATTATAGTAATTTATTGTTAAAACATTTAAATCGTATTATTCTGGAAGCTATACCAATATGTAACTCCAAAATAAAGACCATTAATCGAATTGCCAATTGTATTAATAGTTTTTTATTGGCAAAAATGACGTCATAGGTATCGATGAAAATCAATAAGCACGCTTTTGACAGGTGGTTTCTTATCGATGTATTTATAGTAATAGGCTTTGGGTGAGTTATGTCGACTTCACACCTATCACTTTATACTTTAAAACATTACAAATTATGTCGCTTTTCATCTGAGAAATCGGTCATGTAACATTTTAATTATTTTTGCTGCGGTAAGGCATAGTACTGAATTTGGAATGTGCCGGTGCTATACAAAAATATTTCACATGAATATTATTTTTAAATTAGATTTGGAATCAGGGGTTAAAGTTACAGCCTATATATGTCCTACTGTTGGGCACACGTCTGCAGTGGGTCAGTGGTTAGGACAAGAAATTGTCCGCCGCGCTGACCCAATGCGTGTTGACGGACTTCACATGTCTTCGTAATATTTTTTTTCTTATTTCTCAGGTGAAGGTCAGGTGAAGGTTTCCTCATGCTTGTATGCTTTTGTTTAAGGATGCAATAAAGAATAAAATAATAATAATAATGTTTTCCCTCACTTTCACGTGGTAAATCAGCACTTAAAAATGAAACTAACCACTTTATTGGCGCCGGCGGGGATTGAACCCGGGTTACTCGCGTACTGTGATATTTTCAGCGAGCGTTAACTATCTGACATACCACGGCTCTGGCGGGGGTTAATCTAATCCTAATGCATATATAACTAGTAGGACTACCTATTATGCACTCCGGTCCGTCGAGCTATTTGACCAATGGCTCTGGGAGCGAGCAGGTCGTGTTGATCCCCAGGGTAAGTCAGAGGAGTTCTTCTTTAACGTGGTTGCTGCCTGTTATTTGGTCTGTTTCAATAAGAAACTGGCAGACCGGAAACACTCAGATGATCTTCTTTTTTTTCTATTTATCCCATCCTTTTTCTTAGTCTAACGTAATCCAAGGGTATTAAGTGCACCGTGCCGATAGAGGTGTGGCTGGTAAAAAGGTGGACGACAGCCAGATTTTGAAAAAATCAATTCTTCTTTAATGGAACAGTCTGTAGGTGTGGAAGAGGCTCTTTTAGCCTCACTAACACCCTGCAATTCGACTCTCTTTTAAAAGCCGTAGCACGTAATTCCTTTTCCTAAACCTCCCACGGGTCGAAAGGTGAAAAAACACAGTCTGTCTGAGAAGGAGTCTCCAAAATGCCAGTGCAAGAAATCTGTAAAGCTGGCAATGGTGGAGAAGAAGCTTAGCTTTAGTACAGCAGCTGGCTCTGTGCGTGCAGGGATTCGCAATTCGCGTCCTATGGGTGTAGAGCAGATGCGTTTTATCCACCGGGTACAAACACCGGCTATCGCTTGGACACCCTGTGGGGCGCAGCCAGGAGCGGGATCGACATTTTTAGGTTTTAACATCTAGCCAGTTTGGATTCCGGTAACGTGCCTGAATAAGGCAAGCCAGGGCTGTATTGTGGGTGAAGTCGGAAAACTGAAACCATGGCCGGAGGCAAAGCTCTAAATAACCCCATAGGGCCAACTGCTGAAAGGTATCCCATCTGGGTATCACACTGCCTCGCAGCGAGGCTGACTCTCCAGAGAAGGCGGCTGTGCTGTTTAAATAAAGGGCTCCATACCGAGTTCTATAAAATCCTCCACTGCAGGGACGAGGATAATGGGTTCCTAGTAACCTTTTCTCCGGACGACCCATTGGCGAAGGCTCTCCGTGTGACAGGCGGCACATCGGTGGGTCTTTGGTTATAAGACGATAATTTTTATGATCAATGCCGGCTCTGATGCGATAATGGTGCCCGAAATATGCCAACTGCAATCCCCACAGCCCTTTACTTCGCGAGTGAGCCTGGAACGTCATCAATGAGAGTGACTTAGACTCAAGGCGCTGATCTCACCTCGGGTCGAAGGCCTCCGCTGATGTCAGGCAGGGGTAAGGGGTAGGCAGGTGCGAGCGGCCAAAGGATAGGTGTGGTGGATGTCAAGAGCACCAGTAAAGGAAGTCTTCGTCACCAGCATGCGAAAACGACGCCTATAAATGGCTAACCCCATGCAGCAGCTTCTGCTGTGGTGGAGGTTTGCTTTGCAGAGGACAACACTGGCCTCGCTCTCATCAAAGAGTTTTGGGTGGCTAACGGTCATGTTTAGGGATTGTGTGCTGCTGGTAAGATCTTACTCAATAATAAAGGCAGGTTTTTAAAAAATGATATTATAAATATTATTGACACACAGCATGCAGATTATTGTAACATTGTAAAACCTGAATGTCCAATCCACGAATTTCCTACCACATATGCTTTTACCGCTATTAGAACCACTGCTCAAAATACAATTAGGGGGCGCTTTTCAAGCGCTCAGTATATCGTCTTACATGACGCATCACCTATACGTCCGGTCTCTACGTGTGCTCTGTTTATTACCCTACAATCTATGTTACTATAATTGTAGTATTTTGAAGAATTATGAAGTGTACTTTACACTTGGTCATAGGTATTAGTTGATAAGTCAGATCTTCAATGAGTAAAGTTTTTTTCTTATTTGAGTTCTAATGAAGAATCCTTATTCAAAGCTCTTTTAATATTATGAGAGTGGGAATTTTAGAGCAATATAGTCTCTTTTTTATAAGGTATAGTGACAAACGAGCACACAGTCCACCTGATGGTAAGTGGTTGCTGCGGCCCATAGACATCTACATCGATCCTCTATTACAAATCAAAATGCAGATGTGTTGTCACCCGTGAGGACTAAGATGGAATGCCTCGTTTCCCGTAAAAAAGAGTCTCCGGTTCTCTACAATTACCAAACGAAACACTGCAGTATAAAGTTACTATTTTACGCTGGTATTCTATGAGAGCGTGATCCTTCTCCGGTCGAGCCGAACCATTCGTGCTGCAACTGTACTACTAATATAACTGCAAAATGGCTCTACCACGTATAACATTGTCTGAATAGTGCAGCTTGAAAATCCGCTGTGTTACGATGGTTTGCAAGTTTTCAGACTATTTTGAGAGCGAGGTATTAATTTAAGTACATGAGGGTGATATTCCGCAGGAGACGTGGAATGTTTGGATAACTTGAAATTATATTAACATTTAAAACTAACGATAATAAATTAACTTCTGCATAAAAGCTTAACAATTGAAATGAGAAATTGATATCGGCTTTTACCGTTTATTAAAAGTATTTGAGTGAACTCAGGAATATCATAAGCTCGTATGTCGTCTGTAGATGTGTATTAAAAACTTTATCCTCTATTTATACTCTTAGGTGGGAACACATTTATTTAAAATTTCAAAATAACATTAAGTTATGGTCAGGCTAAAATTTTGGAACGTTTTTTTTAAGAATGATATTAACTGAAACCTACTAAGATGGATTACTAAAAACACCTTAGAGCTTGTAATTATACTGGTTTTATGATGTTTGAAATTCGGAACACTTACAAGTAAGTGAGTGCACTGTTATTAGGCATTAGAAACACATATGAGGGTGCCACCGACATGGATTGATTACTACTTAATTTTCAATGTGATTAAATAACAACCGAGTTTTTTAATATAACATATTCAACGACCTTACTCGTTAATGCAAAGGAACGAACAAAGCAAGTGTAGTGTGCCAGCAAATTACAGGCTTGTACTAAACAGCATAATTTACATAAAATAATATGCAATTGGTCGCTGTAATCATTTTATTAAACGTGAACACTGAACATTGAAGAACTTTCACTCGCATTGCCGAATAAAGAGCCAATGTAATTAAAGGCTATAAGGCATTCCATCTCAGTACTCAGAGGTAACAACGCATCTGCAGCCTTTGTTTGAAGTTGGCTGTAGCTGTCCAAGGACTGAAGTAGCGATTTATGATCAGAGGAGATAAGTTTAATTGTTATTTCAGATTTATAATAACTAAGGAGACAAAAATGTATTAAGTGTAAATTATGTTAATTATTCGGTGTTATAATTTGAAATATTCTCTTAAAAGAACTGTTAGATTTCAGTTAAGGATAGTAATTTGAGATCCATAGTGAAGGAAAACCAGTTACTCGATACAACAAGATGCGAATATAAAGAAGATGTACGAGCGTGTAGAGCTTTGTAATGAGATCGCACTGACGAAATATCTAGGATTTTATTTTCTATAATATAACGTGAAATTTGTATATTTCTATAATCAAGGACGTTACAGCCTATATAATTGTACACCGCTGGGCGCAGTCCTTCGGTCATTTTGAGCGTATTTTAGTGCAAGGATGTGTCCGCGACGCTGGCCTAATGCGTGCTGGCGAACTTCACGTATCTTCTAAATATTTTTTTCATATTTCTTAGACCCGCAGATTTCCTCACGATGTTTTTCTTCAACGCAAAACACGTGGTAAATCGGCACTTAAAATTCCAATTAACAATTTCATTGGTACCGGCGGGGATCGAACGCGGGCTGCTCACGTACTGCAAAATTTACAGCAAGTGCTAACCATCCGATCTATCACGGCTCTATTCAAAGAGAAGCTGTATTCGGTTAATAATTATTGTAAAAAATGTATGATAACTCATTCGTCACTATACAGCCCATCAAATGTCCACCGCTGAACATAAGTCTCCACCAAAGATTGCCTCAAAAGAGGGATATTTGCCAAAGTTCCCAATCTTGGCAAGGGGTTGGCAACGGCAGTTATTTTTATTCAGTTGTTATCAGGAAGATAATGCTGCCCATCTCCTCGTTCGTCCCGCTCTGTCGCTTCTTACAACACCCACGAGGAGATGACATTTGGTAGTGGACTCTCTTACGCCGCCACTACACGAATAAGAATTAATTATATTGAATCTCTATATATCTACGTGGTAAAGCCATGCTGCAGCTATATTAGCAGTATAGTTGTAGCGCGAATGGGTTTGCTCGACCGGGGAAGGACCACCATCTCATCCAATACCAGCGTAAAATAGTAGCTTAATGCTGCTGTGCTTATGGTGAGTGTAGAGATCCGGATATCCTTTTAGTGGAAACGAGGCACTCCATCTAAGTCCTCGCGGGTGATAATGCATCTGCATTTTGATTCCTAATCGAGGACAGATGTAGATGTCTATGGGCCACAACAACCACTCATCGTCAGGAGGACTGTGTGCTCGTTCTTTTTTTTATAGAATGAGAGTGACAAACACTCTGTTTGTCACCCTATCCTATAAAAAACAAAAAGAAATGTAGAAAGAGAAATAATAAACACCGCAGACATTTACTAAAGTTAACTACGTTCCCTAAAGGTTAGACTACTCACACCTACTAACACCGCTAGTCCCGGGTTTAAATTCTAGCGGCAGTCAACATCCAGAATACACACAAAGATTTTGTACCCGAAGCACACAGGTATATATAGTCTACTTTGCAAATTATTATTTGAACAATAATACAGATAAACAATTCGCTTGCAAACACAATAGAAACTTGATATCGTATTAGGGTTTTATTAAGATTACGTTATTAGAATAAAATATCAAAAAAACTTATCATAACATTATTCATATTAAGTTTATATTCATTTTAATTCTATTTTAACAATGATTTTTAAACGCGAACAGTTCCATTTCGTAACAAAAAACAAAAATACAACCAATACGTAACCTGTAACTCTTCCTTAACGAGATCATTATGTGGCACAAGCATCAAGCAGGTACCTAAGCTAAATATAAAACATCAAAGGTGCAGCGAACTATCCCGACAACGCTATTAAATTGTGTCTGGAGAATTTTTTTTTCTATCGCCTCATGACTGAGTCGGGTACGCTTTGCATTCGGCATAGACAAAAAAACTGGTTACACCATTGTGATCCGGCGTCGAGCTGTCTGTAGCGCACCGCTGTTTCTAAGAAAGCTTGCTCCTACATCAGACGAATTTGCTCTAAAACGCTTCACGCGCACGAACTAAAGAGTTTATGACTTCAACAGTTCGTTTTAATACGTTTTATAAATGGATTATGTTTTACAGTTATGCCAATTGAGTTTTATATTATTTGCGTTCTATACAGTGTTTATATTATGTAGTGAAACGAGTGTTACAATGTGAATGTTATATACTAATGTGAATATGAAAATATAACAATTTTGAGACTATTATGATTTATGATCACAAAAATATTTCATTTATTGACCTTCTTACAGATTCAGACATTAGATCCACTATTCGCACGATAAGCAATTGCAGTGTGGCGGTTGGTTGATTTATGTTGAAATTTATTTTCTGCGCATCTATAAAGCGTGATAAATCTGCTTTTGGCGCTCACTTCACCTTAACGTAGTGGTGATAATATATCTCTTAGTCGGCCACTTGTGACTGCTTTTGTTGATTTTTAAATATTTTACGATGTATTTCTAACCGTTAGTGATACATTAGAAGAGTTACTCTAGCAAGAAGCCTCATATTTTATTAATATTTTACATTTTATTTATAAATAACTAAATTTTTAAAAGTATAAAGAAACAAAAAACGAAAAATATTAATTTTGTGTATGCATTTATATTAAGTCCATACTTATGAAATGGCCGCTTTTTATGAAATAAGTTAAAGTATTTTTGTCAATATTTTTATTTCTAATAATCAAGGTAATCACCCATGCAATCGAATCGATGCATCTTTGCCAACTCAGTGGCATTTTATTGAAGTTCTTCATGAAAAAATCAAAGCTGATTGGAGAGGTGCAAGATTCTCCATCACTGTGTTCATTCAGTTAAGTAATCACCCATGCAATCGAATCGATGCATCTTTGCCAACTCAGTGGCACTTTATTGAAGTCCTTCTTGAAAAAATCAAAGCTGATTGGAGAGGTGCAAGCTTCTCCATCATTGTATTCATTCAGTTAAGTAATCACCCATGCAGTCGAATCGATGCATCTTTGCCAACTCAGTGGCATTTTATTGAAGTCCATCCTGAAAAAATCGAACATGATTGGAGAGATGCAAGCTTCTCCATCACTGTGTTCATTCAGTTCTTCGCAGTATACATCTTCAGTAATGCTCATCCCGTTTTGTAAGAATTTGAACCATCACTTTTCTAGGGGTAAGTTTTTGTTTAGGGAGATTCTTAGGTGCTGAACCAAGGTCCAACCAACTTACTGAGTGCTTGCGATTGTTAGATTCATTTTTCCTTGCAGGTAACAATGCGGTTCAAAATTCCTTGGTGTACGTGCCTGTTGACCAGTGCAAAGTACGCAGGTGCGTTTTTAAGTTCGCGGAATGGGTAGGTGTGTAATGAGTGGGGACGTCGCTGAATTACGTGCTAATTGAGCAACTCATTATTAGTATAAACACCGGGTTTTATTGTAATTAGATCATAAGTCTTTGAGTTATCGTCAATCAAACAACAACAACAAACAGTCAATCGGGAAGAAATTGTGGATGGTGGAGAGAAAAGCGAGCTCCGTGCCGTTATAAAGTTCCTTACCTTACTATACTGGAAGAGATGTCATTCGTTTACGGAGACTCTTGTCCAAGTAAAACAATGGTTTAAAAGTGGCATACCCTTTTTAAACAAGGCAGAGAGTGACTTGAAGACGACCTACGGCAAGGCAGGCCGATCGAGGTGACATCTTCGGAAGTTATTCAAAAAGTGGAAAAATTAATGTAAGAAGGTAAAGAAAAAACAGCTCGCAGAAATGGTTGGAGTATCAGATAAAACCATTTTCAAAATTTTTCTTGACCATCTTGGCATGACTAAAGTCAGCGCAAGATAGGTGCCTAGAATGCTCGCACCGCCTCAACGGCAACAGCGCGTGGAGTGCTCTCGTGCATTTTTGGACCTCTGTATGGAAGACAAAGATGGAGTGCTGGCCCGAATTGTTACTGGTGACGAAACCAAGTCCAAATAGGACTCTATGCAGTGGCACAAAAAAAGGCACACCACCACCCAGGAAATTTAAGGTGGCACAATCGGCTGGGAAAATCATGGCGAGAGTTTTTCATTCAGAAGGAATCCTATTGACTAATTATAAAGATAAAGGTGACTCCATAACAAGATTACTACGCTTCAATCCTAGAACAAGCCATAAAGAAGAAAAGAAGGGGAAAATTGACCAAAGGAATCCTTCTTCTGCACGACACAACGCGCCTGTTCACAAGTGCCATGTTGCGATGGCTGCCCTGCAGAAGTTGAGCTTCGAAATTTTGTCACACCCACCCTATAGTCCTGACCTGGCCCCCAGTGACTACTATGTATTTCTAAACTTAAAAAAAGAACTTCGTAGGAAAAGTTTTTAAGTGATGTAGAAGTGAAGAAAGCAGTTTCGGCGTATTTTTTAGACAAAGACAAATTATTTTTTTTGAAGGCATACATAAATTCCGGTCCGGTATAAAGATCCGAAAAATGTGTTAGGATAGCAGGTGAATATATTGAAAAGGAAAAATAAATTTGTGTTTTTATTTCCACTCCTTACCCCCCATTCCGCGAACTTTAAAGTGTCCCTACATGTCGACGAGTATTTCGCGCTGGCGATCATTGAGTTTGTGGTTTGTGGGACACGTATTTGTCAAGCTTTTTTTACCTTGCCATCTTGACGCAAATGGACCAATATTTTTTTAATGCTAACGCCGAAAGCTGCTGCTAATTCAGCTATAGATTGAGTATCGTCAACTTCCACAATCGCCTATGATTCGTCATTGTCGACAAAAGTCTTCGGTCGACCACGGGGTTCATATTTCAGGTCGAAATTTCCAGAACGGAGGCGGGCAAACCAATAACAGGTGGAACGTTGTAGAATTCGCTCCGTAAACGTTGCTAATGTTGCGTGGCGCTGGTGCCGCGGTGCTGCCACGACGGTACTCATATTTCGTAATTACTCCAATTTAAACGTAGCCATGATGGCGAAAAAGATTCAAATGCGATGAAAACAACGCTAATCAATAAAAATTACCAATTATGAAAAAAGAATTCCACGTTTTTGGAATAAAATTAATTTGGTATTAGAATTTTTAGCCATACAAAAATTATTTTGTTTGAAATGCCCAGTACTGCAGAACGGCTATTTCATAGGAAAAGGGTAAAGGCCTATTATATTGCGATATTTTTACCCGACTGTGAAGGAACAGTGTTCCGCACTAGCGATGATTGCTCGACATAATATTTTTTTGTTAGTATTGTGATGACGGCGCGTAAGATTATCAAATTTTATTTATTTTAGTGTCAAAATCACAGAACACTATTACCCCTAGCGGAGAGTCAAAATAGTCAATTAACACTGGCATCGTTGTTGAAACGTAAATAGTCCCACAAAATCCATTCCAGCATTTAACTGGATATAGATGTTGAATGTCGAATTCATTTTGTCTTTCATATAATCAATCACTCTCCGTACTTAAATAGAGATTGAATAAAGATTTTATTGTGAATCAAAATATACTATAGATATACTATATAAATGGGTCGCCGGCACTCGATACTTCCCATACGAAATTATATTATGAGTATTATATTTTTTCCACTATGCTGTGATAGCGTACTCCTTCCCCGAATCCATGATCAAGTCACGTTGCAGCGTCGCTTTAGCACATGACTTCGAAAACATACGTTTGCATATAATGTGTCAAATCTAAAATCAGCGTCTTTGGTAGAAATTATACGTAACGTAAATTATTTCTATTTTTCCATATGGCGTTAAGTTAGAATATAAAAAACAGTTATTTCTTTGTTACGATTCATTTAGATTAGAGATTAAATAGTTTTCATTAAAAAACTATCGGCAACTTAAGACGATCTAAATAGAAACAACTTCAAGTTGTTCGTAAGTTGGTAAGCCCATATATCGTTTTTTAAATTGTATTTTAATGCACTTTATGCACAGAACGACACGTAATGGAAGATAAAAAAATTTTGAAAGAAATCTGATGTAAGTCGTTAACAACTTGCGTTAAAAACGCCGTTTTAAATGAAGAAATTTTAGGCGAATTTGCCATTCCTTGCATTAATTACTAAACGTAGCAAAATATGCGTAATATTCGTATTTAAGCGCAGAAATACTAAATATCTAGTTGGAGATTTTGTAAATTTTGTGTAAAAACTAGCTTCGTTTCTCACGGGTGATTTCTGGACTGATAATCTATCTGCTTTATAACATTGTGCCTAATTTTGCACGGGTGAGTTCTAGGGTCCAAACGGGAATCTAAATCATCTAGGAACCCATTCAAACATACACAAAAAATTCATCAAAATCGGTTGAAAAAAAACCGTTTTTGAGTTTCAGCGAGACTCACGGAGAGCAATTATTTTTTATATATAGAGATTAGTTAAAGAGCATCACATTCCACACAATGACACTATTCCGATGATATCCCGGACGTCATTCGAGAATAGAACTACATAGGAGGGGAGCTTCCGAGGACGGGTGGAAAACCGGTGTTTGAAGTCGTTCAGAAGCTCTTTAATTCCGTTCGTGGAACTACTCCGGAGGCGTGGAGCAGAGGTGCGGTGGTCTTGTTTTCCTTTTTGAGCTGCCTCTACGTCCTGTTTTCGAGAGTAATTACGAATCGTCTCGCACGAAGGCTTGACGACTCCAGCCTCCCGAGCAAGTTGGTTTCCGAAAAGGCTTTAGTACCATAGACCACGTACATACCCTTCGGCAAATTGTACACAGGACCATAGAGTACAATCGGCCACTTTGCCTTGCGTATGCGGGCTATGAGAAAGCCTTTGATTCCGTCAAAGTTTGGGCGGTGCGTGTCGGTATATCGAAGTGCTGAAGTGTTTATATAGTAGGGCTACAATGGCTATCCGATTACATAACCAGAGTATGGAACCTATCCAAGTGCAGAGAAATGTAAGACGGGGTGAGGTTATATCTCCGAAACTCTTCACCGCTGCTCTGGAAGACGTTTGCAAGCTACTGAACTGGAAAGATTACGGTATCAACATCAATGGCGGTACATCACTCACCTTCGATTTCCCGACGATATAGTCCTTATATGGCAGAATCGCTGGAGGATGACCTCGATACTGTTTCCGAAAGGACAGGTCTTAAGATGAACATGAGCAAAACAAAGATCATGTAATGTCTACGTCACACATATGTCGGTTGTTGTTAGGAGCACTAAGCTCGAAATTGTTGACGAGTATGTTTATCTGGGACAAACAGTCCGACGAGGTAAGTCCAACTTCGACCGAGAGGTCCATCGAGGGATTCAACTTGGCTGGGCAGCGCAGAGTTTGGGAAATTACGACACATCTTCTCGTCAGAATTCAAAACTTAAAAACGAGATTGTACAACCAGTGCGTGTTGCCAATGATAGATCTGAGACGTGGTTCTTTACTGCTGGCCGTATGAGGACGCTCAAGGTTGCTCATTGAGCTATGGAGAGGGCTATGCTCGAGGTTTTTCTGCGTGATAAACTTAGAAATGAGAATATCCGCAGTAGAACCAGTTTTCGAAGAACCGACAACCGATGGGGAAAAAAGGTTCTCGAGTGGCAGCGCCGTACCGGTAGGCGAAGTTAAGAGCGACCACACGCTAGATGGAGTGACGACCTGGTAAGACATTCAGGAAGTCGATGGATGCAGGCGGCTCAAGACCGTGCTTTGTGGCATTCCTTGAGGGAGGCCTATGTTCAGCAGTGGACTTGTGAAGGGCTGTTATGATGATGATGATATTCCACGTAATATAATCGACATATTATGGAGTAATAAATTAATGTTTAATTGATGCGTGTATCACCAGGCTATTGAAAAGGACCGCTATTCGTGTAAGTACAGGGT
>DWHP01005625.1:0-11826 GCA_018247895.1 Parnassius honrathi | reverse complement strand
TTCATAGACGAATTACACAAAAACCCGTACACATATACATATATCCAAATTATGACCTTTGTTTTGTTCGGATTTGAGGATTACTGTATCTACTCTGACTACAAAGATAATCCTATAACATCCCGTTGCATTTTATCTAGCTCCAATTCTAGCTCCAGTATCTTCCCGTCTGTCTTCAGAGTGCGCGTGTATGAAGTTTCAACTTTGAGTATTCTGATATAGCAACGGAACATTAAGCTGAGGTTCTTAGCAATAGGGGATGCCGGGGGTTCTGCCGTTACCGTGGTCGTCACTGTAACCAAACTAGCGAAGCCGTCGTAGTGGTCTTCCACTATGAATGATATATTTGTCATAGTTTTTGACAAAAAGGTTGGCAATCGCAATTTTTTTGCAATTTCACTGTTATCTGAAATATGCTGCTCATCTTCTGTCTTGTTTAAATTATATTCACATAAAAACTTACATTACAATTTTGTAATAAAACACTATACTAAAACCCAAATAAAACACTAGAAAAATCCAAAAATCAACACAATTACATTTACGCGAAAATGGTGTACGAAATGAACGTAGATTACAAATAAATATCAATAGCATAACTATTTTTTATTGCACTTGAGTATGGAAAATTTCATATTGATTCTATAGTGTAAAACTTTGTTATAGAAAAGTAATCTCCAAATATAAGTTTTAATGGTTTAAAGTGATGTTGGTGTGCGCGGTCGAATTCAACCGCTTGAATTTTAACGGAATAGCGCAGCGGTCGAATTTGACCGCTTAGGGGTTGAAGGGTTAGTAAGTTTCTAGATAGTTAAACCATTTTCTATCCAGGAGTTCGTCTGGGTCGTCCGTTTTATCTATTTCTGCCAGCAAATAACAGTGCTTACATTGTTGCGTTTCGATGTCTTGGTGTTACAGAGAGTCAGTATAATTACAAGCTGTGAGGCATTTTATCGTAGTCCTCAGGGCTAACAACACATCTGTTGCCTTCTTTGTGTGCTTACTATTATGTTACTTACTATTAGTTAGGTTTGTGGATGTGAGGCCAATGGACACTCATATCTGTTATCGAATAACGAAGTATTTTTTCAACACAAAATAGAACTTTTTTCATGTTACAATTCTTTATTGAAAATATATTTTCTCTACACTAGCATTTACTCCTGCATCGTGGCGGCTGATTTCATACCTAAATGGCACAAGGACAAACATCCAGAACCCGATTCAGACATGTTGGATAACTGAATTCATACAAATAAAGGCAACAAATTTGTTGTATCAGCTTTGAGGGACGAAATGAAAATCCTCATCATTCTCTCTTCAGCCTGTAATTATACTGACTTTTTATAGTTTTTTTGCTAATTAAGAGTGAAAGACGAACAAATGGTAAAAAGATGATGTGACACATAGAGATTTATTTCCCGATTAGGAAGACAGAATTCAGATTCGTTGTCACCCCTAAGGCCTCATTTCCAGTAAAAGGGGCCTCCGGTTCTCTCCACATAAAAGAAGTATCAAGCTGCTATTTCACACTGATATTTTATGAGAGGATGGTCCTTCCCTAGTTGAGCTTACACAAATACATACAATATCCCCTCCCCACATCTTCAACATGCTAACGGAGTTAAATACAACACTGCCCCAGGAAGGTATCAGCACTATCGGTGACGGAGAATCCCTCGCTGTGCATCCACGCCCAAGCTTCCCTACTCCTCCTGATTGTGAGTGCTCAGACTGCCCCATATGTTATTGAGGGGGGGGGGGATGAGATTCCGCTCGAGACTAAACCTGCTCGGGGCAACTGTAGCAATAACTCAAGGCGCTCCCTGCCAAGCTACGCTTGAATTTCCGCAATATCAAGGGACTTCATTCAAAACTTATCGCCATCCACTACCACCTGGAAGCCGCGAAGCCGGCCTTGCTCTTTCTAACTGAGACACAGGTGTTCTCTCTGACTGATGCTTCGTATCTCTCCTACCCGGGATGCAAATTAGAACACTGCTTTGAGCCCCGGGATGGAGTGGGCGTGTACGTCAGAGAGGACGTCTGTTTTCGACGCCTCGGCAGCCTTTAAGGTACGTACCTGTCTACCTTATGGTTGCGCGTAGACAGCTACGATCATCCTCGCATCAACGTGTACCTGTACATAAGTACCATCGCGATACTGCCGACGCATACCGACTAATAGACCACGACCAACTGGCTGCAGACTCTGTACTGTAACAGGTCCCATCCGCAGAGATCGTGATGCTTGGTGATTTTAACGCCCACTACGCTGAAGCTTGGTTCTCGTTTAAACGATCATGCGGGTAGATCTGTTCATGACTTTGCTTTGGCGTGTGGTTTGACACAACTGTTTTTTCGACAACGCGGATCCCAGATGTGGAAGATCATGTTGGACCTTCTGCTGACCTCTTATCCAGACGGAAATCAGGTCTCAGTCGATGCCCCTCTTGGCTCCTCGGACCGTTGTCTTGGTCCGGAGAACGGTGCCACTAAAACTCCCATCACAACAGCAGCAGCAGGTTGCCGCCGTGTTTGGCATTATAGGTCAGCCGATTTGGACAGGATGCAATTTTTTTGCATTCCTTGGAGGCGGGTTTGCTTCTCGTCAATAGATTCCAGCGTTGTTACTGATGTGTTGTTACAGGGAATGGAACTTTTTGTTTTATCATCTGTGGTAACTATCGGAGGCAGAACTCAGCTTTGGTTTGGTCGCTCCAGCAAAATCGCATAACGTAATAAACAAGAGTGCTACCAGGTCTGGGCTCGCCCATCGAAGTCTCGGGACGCAAATACCAGCGCCCTTAAAAATAAGTATAATTCTGCCTCCAGGTCCTGCAGAAATGTCATTGTCAAGGCAAAATCAGAGCATAACGGCAGAATTGGTAAGAAAGTAGTTCGTCTTCCTACGTTAACAAGTTCATTCTGGTCTCTCACCAAGATTGTCCAAGGGAATTTCTGTCGGACCTCCCTCCCATCTCTGCACAGGAAGAACGACTCATTGGATCATGCCGCAAGAGATAAACCTGATCTGCTGGGCTCTCTTTTTATATTCAACTCGACTCCTGATGACAGGGGGAACACACCGCTAACCATCTTGCTGTGGGAGTGCTACATGCAGGATATGCTGTTTACCCAAAGCTCGATGCGCAGAGCACTCCTCTCCCTGGACGTCAACAAGTCGAGCTGGCCTGATGGCGTCCCTCCTATTGTGCTGAAATCGTGTATTTCGGAGTTGGCACCGGTTTTAGCGTCTTTTCCGGTACGTTTACTCCCACGGAATAGTCCCGAAATTATGCAAGACAGCCTTTCTACACCCAATCCCTAAAAATGGTAACCGCTTTGATAAGTCCGACTGGAGGCCTATCGCTATCATTTCCCTGTTCTCTAAAATAATGGAATCCATTATTAACAGCCAGCTTATGGAGTACTTTGAGGTTCACCAGTTGTTTGGTGACCGCCAGTACGATTTACGTCACGGTCGCTCGTCTGGTTATTTTTAGAGTAACCTTACTCATAAATGGGCGTAGGCAGTAGAGTCGAAGGAGGAGGAGGCGTTGGCCATTAGTTTCGACGTAGCGAGAACGTCTACGATTGGGTTTTTAAAAAGCACTTCTTACGAAACTTCCTTTCTATGGACTTTAACCCTGAAAATTGTGTAATTGGATCACCAGTTTTCTTGCTGATCGGAGCATCAAGATCGTAGGAGACGGTGCATGCTCCGATTAACGCTGGTGTTCTACAAGACTGCGTGCTGTCGTTGTTTCTTCTGCATCTCAATGATATGCTGCAAACCGGTAATATTTTATGTATGGGTATGTTATGTTTACATTATGCAGACGACAGCACAGTTAATGGTTTATACACCGGCCGTGCCAATATTTCTCGGGAAAACGTCGCCGAGTACTGGGAGAGTCTATTGTCTGAGGTTGAGACTTTGTCGACCAATATCTCAGACCGAAGGCGAATAAATTTAGTCCAGTTTAATCCCCAGAAGACACAAGTATGCGCGTTTACCGCTAAAAAGAACCCCTTCATCGTATCTCTTCAGCTTCAAAGTACTCCCTTCTTTGCCTCAACCATTATAAGAATCCTCGGCGTCGATATATCGAGTGACGTGCAGTTTCAAGGTCACTTGGAAGAGAAAACCAAATTAGCCTCTAGAATGCTTGGCGTGCTCAGCAGAGCGGGATTTCATGCCGGCTCACCGCCTGCAAATTTACAAAGCGCAGGTTCGACCGAACATGGAACACTGTTACCACGTCTTTGCCGGGGCAACATAGTGCCAGCTCCTTCCATTTGATCGCATCCAGCGCAGAGCAGTTCAAATAGTCTGCCACCGAGTTTTTTCGGTCGGCTTGACTCACTGGTACTGCGAAGAGATGTTGCACCTCTTTGCGTTATTTATCGCATCTACCACGGGGAATGCTCTGAGGAATTGTTCGGACTAATTCTAGCCGCACAGTTTCACCATCGCACATCGCGACAAAACTCGCGATACCATTCATTCCATCTAGATAATTGGCGGACAAACACTGTGCGGTTTAAAAGAAGTTTTCTTCCTCGCACAACTTCCTTGTAGGATCAACTACCGCTTGAGATTTTTCCAGACTGATACGACTTAGAGACCTCCAAGAAAGGAGCCTATGCATTTTTAAAAGGCCGACAACGCATCTGTAATTCCTCTGGTGTTGCAGTTGTTTATAGGCGCCGGTAATCACTTAGCATCCGGTGAGCCGTATGCTCGTTTGCCCCCTCCTCCATAAAAAAATAAAAATTGTAAAATATCAGTTTCATAGTTAGAATAATACCTCAAAAATCCTTTGACGTACAATTCTACCTGCTATATGTTTTGCTTATAAGTCTGTGTCACTTTATGTCTATAATGATTTTTATTATATCACATAATATGCTCATAGCGACCAAATTGTATAAACGTTAGTATATTATGGATAGAATAGAGAAATTCCCTTGTGTTTGCCCATAGCCTCATATAGTATCAAAATAAATCACAAACAATATTTGCTAAGCTGTTAACAGACAAATGGTGAGTGTTTTTCTTTTAAAATTTGAAAACAAAATTACTTATACAAATAGTTCGTGTTGCCAGTGATGTTGTATGCATCCAATACGAAGTTTTCATTCCCTCAGTATGCTCTTCCTCAGTGTGCATGAAGTGGGCTTTGCTTGAAATTTTCTATACTTAATATAATAGTAAGTTATTGCAGTAGAACCAGAGTAACCGAAATAACCCAACAGAATTACACAAAAACAACCTTAAAACAAAAAAAAACTGATATAATGACAACCTAATAAGAGACGCAGAAGGAGGAGGCCTATATGCAGCAGTAGACTTGTGATGGGCTTCAATGATGATGATGATGATGATGATGGTTATGACGGATGAAGAAATAGGCTGGGCGAACATTTCAATATAAAATATTCTAAAACACACAAAATGTTTCATTTTAAAAGATTTGTGCATAACAAAGCCATAAACAAAGAAAATCACATCTACAAAGTGTTTATTTAATATAACATACTCGTTAGATCATTTATAAATGCAAGCAATTTTACTTTAATCGTAATTATTTCAGCACAAGATCTAATATTTGGCTAATCAGTATTCTGTAGGTAAATTTGAATAGTTACTGATTTGTTAAATTTCAATGAAAATTAATGATTTCTTATATTTACGCGAACATTACACATTGAAATAATACAAGTTTTTACGGATTTTATCGCGTATATTTAACTTTTTAAATACCCGAAGTTTCAGTTCGAAAATTAAATCCCAACCCAAGCATACAACTGCAAGACTTCAAGATACCATAAGTTTATACTGTCTAGATCGGAACAAAAGTTAAATTTTAATCTATGGTAACCGCGGTTAACTATGACATCTGGCCGTTGAACATCTCAGTCCCCCCCCCCCCCCCGTGACCATGGTTGCTGTAAAGTGCTCGAAACGTCGGGTAATTAAAAAGTTAAATATACGTGATAAAATCCGTAAAAACTAGTATTATTTAAATGTGTAGTGTTCGAGTAAATATAAGAAATCATTACATATTTCATATACTTACATATTGATACATTAAATTATGTGTAATGACGGTGTAAAATCAAATATACAATGAACCCTGGTAATCCGGCCTCTATCTAATTTGGCACCCTGTGATCCGACATAGTCTATTATTTATTATTGATAATTTTTTTGACAATCTTCGCTAATGCATGGGTGAACAAGTTATAACATGTACGCACCACCACTACTGTGCTTGACACGTAGGGTATTGTTTTGATTCTGATTGCTTAATTTGAATTTGTGATAATGAAGTATGATTTGTACTTCAGTACATATATATAACATATAGAATTTTATCATTGGAAAAAAATCCAGACTATAGGGTGTTTTAGGCAGTACTCTATAATCCGACAAATTCGATAGTTCCACACTGTCCTGAAAATAGTTTGTCGGATTACCGGGAGTTCACTGTAATCCCATATCATTGCCAATCAACTTGCCAAGCGTGACTTGTTTATAAAACTAACGTGACAAACAAACATACAGTACACCTGATGGTAAGTTACAGGTGTTCATGGAAACCTGCAGCCAACCTCAACAAAAGGACCTTCAGATGCGTTGTCGACTCTGCGGGCTTTGATAGATTGCCTCGCTGTTTTACAGTTCGTTATAATACTGGCTGGCTACATCGTTTAGACCGAAACTCAGCAGTGTCAGCACTGGTATTTGAGGGCAGAAATACGTATGGTTATTCCATTTCACGATGATGCTTTGACTTTGGTTGTTGTAAGCCGTGCACATACACATTGTGTTAGTGTGCGTAGGCCTCGGCGCTACACACACAAACGCCCCTGTACGTACACGTCACTACTACAATTTTTTACGTGGTAGAGCCATGCTGCAGTTACATTGGTAGTATAGTTGTAACACGAATGGGTCGGTTCGACTGGAGAAGGGCCACGTTCTCACAGAACACCAGTGTAAAATAGTAGCTTAACGCTGCTGTGTTTCGTATGGTGAGTGTAGAGAATTGGAGACTCCTTTTACTGGAAACGAGGCATTCCACCTTAGTCCTCACGGGTGACAACGCATCTGCATTTCGATTCTCAATCGAGAATAGATGTAGATGTCAATGGGCCACAGCAACCACTTACCATCAGGTGGACTGTGTGTTCGTTTGTAAGCCCCTACTTATAAAAAAATCAACGCGGAACCTTAATCGTGAAATAGAATAACTTTAAGAGGGTGTGTCCCACTCAGACGGACTCACAGGTACTTTAGAATTCTTACCATAGAATACTATAATACATACATAATAGAACGGGTGAGTGGGCGGAGCCCGTGTAGCCTCTAAAATGCTACAAAACGTCAATTCACACGTTTAAATGTCAACATGAGATGTTTTGACGTTACAATCGTTTCAAAATTTCGCATGCAAATTATTTAGAAAATGCCAAATTGCACGCTCCTTACGAATAAATATGTACTAAAATCCGTTTGTCAACACAGCTAATCGGGTTTGTAGTAGTGATTAACTGATAATAAAACGTAATTGCTTGTATGTGTGCTCCCGGCGACGCCTATGCTCGTATTAAAGTAAGGTTGACAGCCATTCTATTGTGTATTACGGTATTCTATGATTCTTACCACTTTTATGAGTGATTACTGTGTTTTATCACTACTACATTAATAGATTTAAATAAACGATGTAAATAGTATTATATTTTCACATGCATTTTGCCGTCCATGTGTTATTGCGTACTCTTTGTTTGTGTCTTCTCACACTGTACCTAATATTTTCAAAGATAATACTCACCTTAAATTAATTTAAACGAGAGACATATACACTTCTCCCATGCCTTGATAAATCATAAGGTGTTATTTCGGGCGGAAATTCAACAGGCGCGGACAAATGCGACTATCTGAATGATGGAGCGACTACCTCTAATCCCAGGTGACGTCTGAGCCCAATTAGACGTCAGGCATTCGTCTTGCCGTTCTTACTTTTTCGCCTCCCCACATTTAAGGGTGGATCGAGATAAATATGAGCGTGATGTTTTTACGTTAAACTTGAAATATGGAACGCATGTAAATAAAATAAGACGGGGATTAAATTAAATCACAATGCATTTTGGTTTTATTAATTAACAGTAATGCGCGTTTGGATTGAGAATGATTAAACACACGGACGTTCACTAATTTTTCTGGACTTAGACCTAAAAACATTTTAAAACGCAATTGGAAGTAGGTACCTATATCGGCCTGACATTCAATTCGCGAATGAAATACTTTAAGAACGATGGTGGACCATGAAATAAATTGCATTAAGTATTAAATATTAACAAAAATCCTTACAAAAATATCAAATAAACAAAAGTGACGTACACAAACCTGGCTTTTCAAGTGCAACATCTCTAACCGAGGGCGGCAAGGGTTTCGCCCAAAGGGATAATATCATAAAAGCATTACCCAACGGGAGTCTTCAACCCTTCAATGTTAATTTGTTTATTAATTTTTCTTACTTACCACCTTAATATTATACAAATTTAGCGTCCAATTATATCTTTTAAAGCTTTAAAACGTTTTAAATGTCTTGAGGCAGTAAAATTATCGTAAAAATCGTAGCGTTTCGTAAAGGATCTGTAATTGCGATGTTCAATTAAGTCGACATATTATTTAACGATAATGATCCAACAAGCTTCCATTTCGATTATCTGTGCCGATTTTTTTTGATATTGTAAAATTTAATCACTGGCCGAACGGGACGAATCATCGTTAAAAAAAAACTTTTGCCTGTCGGGCGCATTACGATGTCGTGAACATTAATATAAAATTAAACTTTATTTAGAATTCTTATGTGAAAATCCATTACCCCGTATTATCCCGCGGGTATTGTAAGACACGACGGAAGGATACTAAAACCGGAGATGGTAGAAACATCTGTCTAATAACTGCTCCAAATAATGAAAATAACACATACATACGTTACATACAAACGAGCAGACAGTCAACCTAATTTTAAATGGATGCTGTGACCCATAGACATCTACATCTATCCTCGATTAAGAATCAAAATGCAGATGCGTTGTCACCCGCAGATGGATTGCCTCATTTCCAGTACAAGGATATCCGTTACTCTATACTCACCATACGAAAGAACATTATTAAACTGCTATTTTACGCTGGTATTCTGTGAGCGCGTGGTCCTACTCCGGTCGAGCCGACCTATTCATGCTACAACCGTACCGCAGCGTGACTCTACCAAGTCTAAAGTTTTAATTGGTTCGTGGTCGTCATTCATCACGGCTAATTAAAATGCCACTGCTGAACTGAGGTACTCCTCATAAGCTTGCTTTATGGGGGAGGCATATGGGGAGGATATCGCGATAGTTGCATAGCTTGGTAGGCAAGTTGCTAACCGCAAATTTTACTTTAGTATTCGAAGACGCCGCTGCCCTGCTCCTGGTTTGTTTCCCCGTAGACTACGGCACCTATGGGTCTATAAAACTGTATAAATGTAAACAAATTAAATTAAAACATATACATAGGTACTTGTATAAAATTACAATGTAAACGCTAAAATGTAACCTTACAATAAACATAACACGCGAGTTAAAGTGTCAGGATCCCGCACGCATGAATCATACACCTCTAAACGGATTACGACCTACGGAATCTTATTACGACCCTTTTCTACCCTGACGTCGTGTGACGTAAGTGAAATATTCGAGCGTTGCTAATCTGTATCGTATGTACGATTTCATAAGCCGTTTGTGCTATCGCCGTAAACGATTTTTGGATTTTTATAAGTTCATATATTACTAAAAGCTTTATTGTGTTCACTGTCAGTCAACTCTTCGTCATTTAAACAATATTTAAATATACTTATATTAGAAACTAGTCTCAACTTATTTATTTGCGTGATTTATAATGCACGTCATCCGTCCATAAATCAATAGTTTAAAGAGTTATTTGGGATTGCGCGTTGACGATGTCAGGATTAGACTTAGTGCATATTGAGTGCTGCTCTCTATATGCAATTTATATATTTTTGAATCTGTGTTTGCGATTTGTCCAAGGTAGATCTTGTATCTACATCTACTGATAGTCCAGTTTTAGGAGATTTTATTAGAAAGCATGATGGATGTACTCTATTGTGACGTACAGTTGAAAAATAGTTATTATCATTTGGGAGTGTAGAATTACGAATAAAATGTAGCTTTAAAATGTAATTTTACAAAATAAAAATTTCCAACACACACACACATTATTGCGTGGCAGAAACATGCCGCTACATGCATTAGTACATGAGGGGAAATATAGTCATCCGGTTAGTATGGTCACTACTTTATAACTCAAAAACTACAGCCTCGTTTGCATAGATGTCTTTGTGAGACGATAGCTCTGCATCGGTCCTGCATCGCCGCTTTATCGACGCCATTTTGACAGTAGACGTTATAGTAAATATTTTAGTCGAATTTAGCATCGTATAGTGTAGTTAGTTCTTTTTAAATTCCTTTTTTCGATGTGTTCCTAATTATTGCCAAAACTTGTTTGCTATTTTTTTCTTAATATATTAGTATAAGACTTTGTGTTTTTATCTCTGTCCTCCTCCTAGTCTTGGTTTTGGGAAGGGTGTTTGCCGCCCTACAAAACCAAACCGCTCAGGTGACCATATTACCCTCTCTCGTACCTTATTACATTTATAGCAGTAATGCGCCGGCTCGACGGGGTAAGGACCATGTGTTTACAGAATATACGCTGGTAAACTACTAGCTTAATACTACTGTGTTTCGTATGGTGAGTGTAGAGAACCCGAGATCCTTTTAACTAAATAGTGGAATTACATCTTCGTCCTCAGATGTCTGTGGGCCACAGTATCCACTTATAATCAGGTGCTTTGTGTGCTCGTTTGTCACCCTTATTCTACAAAAAATACATATACTTACTTAGATGCGTGCGCGCACAACAATATTAAAAGATGTATTGTGTTTATAAAGTAAACAACAAATGGCTAAGCTTATAACTAAGCGGGGTAGCAAAGGCCACAATTCTTAAACTACAACCAAATTACGTACACGACCGCAATTGTCGTGTTATTTGCGGTCACGTGAAGCAGCCATTACGTTTGCCGAGCCAATTGGAGCGTACCATTTAATGCGATTCCATTTTTGAAACAAAACGTCAAAATACAAAGCTTGTCACGCAATTTTAGTATAAAATGCATGTTGCAGTTCTTATACAAATACAAAGTCTTTATTTGCATGAAACACAGTTGACAGGGTCTTAAGTTAAATACCTATACTGTACATGTGCTTAGTCTCCTCGCAGACGTGCAAATATTTAAAACGAAAAATATATATAAGTGAAGCACATAAGTTATTAAACTAATTTTTCCATTCTAAATATTCTTTTAGGCTATAGAAACAATTTTCCAATAACCATTTTGGTAAATTATCTTTGATAAATAATAAATACTACGGAGGACTATGTACGTAACGACCACAGATTTAGTGTAAAATAACGCACGCGTATGTTAGATCGGAACAGATGGGCTAGACCATTCATGTACACGATATCGGTCTATATCAGGTTGATATAAATCGTGAACAAAACAAATTCCGCTAATATTTGCAAAATCTCAGGTTTCAAGGTGAAAATTAGTCTTTAATAGACGTAATCAATTATAACTAGGTGCATCGTAAAAGTAAAGTTACAGCCTATACGTCCCACTGCTGGGCACAGGCCTCCCCTCATTTCTGAGAGGGTTGTAGGGCAAGGAAGTGTCCGCCGCGCTG
>DWHP01005624.1:0-11826 GCA_018247895.1 Parnassius honrathi | reverse complement strand
CGCTCTCACAGAATACCAGCTTCAAATAGCAGCTTAATGCTGCTGTGTTTCGTATGGTGAGTGTAGAGAACCTGAGACCCTTTTTACAGGAAAAGAGGCATTCCATATTAGTCCTCAAGGCTGACAACGCATCTGCAGTTTGATTCGCAAACGAGGATAGATGTAGTATGGGCCGCAGCAACCACTTACCATCAGGTGGACTGTGTGCTCGCTTGTCACCCCTTTTCCTATAAAAAAAATGTTTTAGCTTTTATTTCATTTGTTACTATATTCTATTTAATATAATAAAAAACATACATTTACATCATTTTTAATGAATAAATAATAAAATAATTTAATATGTTTTTTTTTCATTTAATCACAAAATCTAATAGCCATTTTATAATTTAATGCTGGGCTGCTGTTTTTGATAAATACATTAAATAATAAATCAATGTTACACGCTTTTGATAAATATACTAAAGAAAGAAAGAAAGAAAGACCTTTATTCATTGGAACTGACACATCACAAAAATAAAATAATAAACAGTTAAAAGTTAGTAGATTAATATTACGAGTGATGGGGTATGTATGGAGCCAGTGAAAAGGTTATGACTCAGCGTAATGCTGCAGGGTAACCTACAGCGCTGATGATTCTGTTATAACCACAAATACACGCACGATCCGCCTGGGTGTATTTTATGAAATACATTTCCATAATTACTTTTACAAATTAAAATTAAACGTTGCTCATAAATATCCTTATTTATGTTGTTATTTGATATGTAATGTGGTTTTGAAGTGAATTGATATCAAGGCAACGTAAAAACCGTAAAACCAATGTTAGCGTCTAACATTACATAAAAAATAACTGATACTTATCTTATGCATAGTGTAACCAGGTTAAAGGGAATGCTTTATATACGATTTCAGTTTTTATAAAGTAGATTTACTGTTGTTACAATGCCCGGCGTATGCCCCCGGCGGGCGACCCAAATAGAAATTATAGCATTCGGTTAATGAATACTTGACACGCAGAATGAGTAGTAATTTTTTGTAATTTTTAAATCTACATTCGCATTCACGACATTCACATCAGTCTTTAAAAGTCAACATCTGCAAATGAGACTCCCGCATGATAAACAAAATTTGCCACAAGGACCACGCCTGGCAGGTGAAATGCCGATTTTAGCATCATCCATCTTGCATGAGATTTTAATTTTATATATACATCGTTTATCACAAGATCATTAGTCCATTTTATAGAACTATGAAATATACAGAACTATGAAAGGTAGAGGAATAAATCTGACTCATAAATAAAAAAATACATTGTAATTACTCACATACACTTAAGAAATATATATATAATATGCATTTACACAGAATCATACATGTTTTTAACAAAAAATAAATCAATTGCAATATGATAAAAAATGAGATTCTTTACATATCATACGATGAGAACAATTTAATAATATACTGCTCCTGGGTTCAAAGCCTATTTCATATTCCAGCTGAAGCCAACAGACTATGGGTTCGGTAAAATACTTGAAACGACGGGAATATAAAAGTTAATATACGCGATAAAATCCGTAAAAACTAATATCATTTAGCGAACGAACTTAACAGAATCGTCGGAAATAAGCAAAAATAAATTTTGTTTTTATTAAAATAAAACATATTGTGTCTCACCTGTAGTGGCTTATTGTCTCCCGTATCGTTGTCCCTTAATTCAACGGAACAAGCGATGTTTCTCGCTCGAGCAAATATCTTCTGGGACTCAAATGTCAAGTACAACGGGCGGACATACAAATGGTGGATGAACGCCGCGTAAGGCTGTTCGGGTTCCAAGTTTAGTGTAGCCAATTCTAACGTGAGTGGCGCTGCAGGTGGCAATGGAAAAGGCTTCAATGCCGCATACGAGCTTGTCATGCAGTCTATAAAACAAAAGATTAAAAATCACAACCTAGTAAATGAATTTAATAATTGAAAAATCCTGCAATGTATATTACCAAGGTAAAATCATTTTAAAATATAGAAATCTTAGTTTGCTTTTGTACGATTTTGTCATTATTTGTTAAATTCACAGAATGCAACGGAAGATCAGATTTTTATAGTTTAGCACATCAATTGTATTGGTAAAGCCATACAATTCTAATTTTTAACTTCCCGCTAAGGAAATTAAAAATTTTCAAAAATAGGGAAGTTATTGGTTTCACCCCGATTTTAGAAAATCGAATTTTCATCAGATCTCGACGTTTTGAGATCCCAAGAAGCTATTCTGACTAATTTCACGTGGACGTCCGTACGGATGTGTGTGTGTGTGTGTGAGTGTGTGTGCGCGCGCGCGCGCGTTTGTGTGTGTGTGTGTGAAAAATTTTGAAAAATTGTTTTTTTGGAATAACTTTCAATCGGCTTTACCGATCGATTTCAAAAACTAATCAGCTCTTAACATCAAAAAATTACGCCAAATACCGTTTGGAATACCGTTCGTGAGATATCGACGGAGAAAGAATTTGAAAAAAAAATACGTTTTTCTTTTAACATAATTTCGAGATTTCGCAACATAATTTGGTTAAATTTGGTACGCTTTGCATTTGAAATTAGCGGGAAGTTCCAGGGATGGGCCGCAGGGTCAACCAATTTTTTCGTGACTAAACGAGCACACAGTCCACCTGATGGTAAGTGGTTGCTGCGGCCCATAGACATCTACATCTATCTCAGATTAAAAATCAAAATGCAGATGCGTTGTCACCCGTGAGGACTAAAATGGATAGCCTCGTCTCCAGTAAAAAGGGCCTCCGGTTCTCTACACTAACCATACGAATCACAGCAGCGTTAAGCTGCTATTTTACGCTGGTATTCTATGAGAGCGTGGTCCTTCCTCGGTCGAGCCGTTCTTAGGTTCATAGGCTCACTCTTTTACAGAATACAAATGAGAAATATTAGCACAATGTTGTTGATACTATTTACAGTTAAATAGTCATTTCATCTTAGTCCTCATGGGTCACGACGCATTTGCATTTAGATGTTTAATCGGCGATAGATGTATCATCTTTTATATAAGGGGTGCTCGTTTGTGAGGCCTCATAGAATAAAAATGTGAGGCCTAAAAGTATCCATGACCCCATTCTCTCCAGTGGGTGACCATGGGTAGTGCTAGGAAGATTTTTAATGTAATTTATTTATTTTATATTTTCCATTTATATTGGACACAAATACCCAGACCCACCATGGGGATTAAGGTGAAAGTACGAGACGTTTGATACTTCAATCGTCGATTCCAATGCTAAGCGTAGCAATCAAGGCAACTCCTCCCTACAACGGGTGACACCCAAGTCAGGTAGTGTACTTCTACGGGCTGATGATTAGCCCGTTGATTGTAAGTACTTATGACTTAGACTCTGCTGTCTAATAAAATCGTGATCTCAAAAGACTTTTTGTTATTTCTTTAAATGTACTTTTACGCTACCCACTACATGACATTTGGTAATTCTGTTATTTTGCCATTAAACAGCAATTAAAAAGAATGAGAATGAATTCAAAACTTATCTGTAAAATTTAAAAACATAGATTAAAATATCGTACTAGGTATAGGTTCGTTGCTATGCTGTATGTTAATGCTGAGCCATCCAGGCACTACGGTTAGCTTCGCAAGTTTGTCTGGTTTTCTGTAGTCCGATAAAATTTTTATAAGATCGTCATCGGACATTTTATTTGGCTCTTGGCGGTATATTGCTGGGAAATCTGGCGTCGTATCTAAATCATTGCTATATAATCTGAAAATTAATAATTATAAATAGAGCTGTTTCATTCATTTACATACTATCATACATGTTTATAGTTACCTAAACAAAGGTTTTGCGGCCCACGCAAATGGCATCTTGTAGTTTCCCACACGGTTCGCATACGCTTGTACCGTTTTGTGAACTTTGAGTCCTAATCGTGGGTCTTTGGTTGCCTTAAGGTACGGTTCGAGTACCTGACTTACGTGACCTTGAAGAATTTTATCGATTTTCACCACCACGAACAAATCTGGGTGGGGATTATTCACCGATAAGACCACCTAGAATTGAATTAAAACAAATTTAATATTTAGGCCACGAAGGTACAATTGATCAAGAGATCAGGGCTCCCGCTATAAACTACGTGTAATAGACATGAGCTATCCAACGGAAACGATTATTACCCGTACCGACATCGAAATCCTATAATATATTAGATGCACCACCTATGAAATTGCCGTTTTATAAAGAAAATTACAATAATTTTCATTAATAATGTTTTATATATGAATATTATACGTTTAATTGAATGTGTGCCCGACAACAACTGCCCTTTATCGAGCTCAGGGGTTTATTTGCACGCCATTAAGACATGACATGACATGAACATTTTCAAAATTGTCAGACAATCTGACTGTCTGTTCGGGCTAAGCTTCGAAATTGCTGGACTAATTACGATGTAATTTCACGAACAGATATAAAGCAATGACGGCACGGATTTAACTATATTTTATCCGATAGATTTCTTTGGCATAATGGAAAAATTGTATGATAAAGTAAACGGTCATTGACTACTAATTTGAAAAAATGACGCCATAATAATAGGTACCATCCAGGCGCAACCGGAGTATCATCATCATCATCATTACAGTCCTTTACAAGTCCACTGCTGAACATAGGCCTCCCCCAAAGTATGTCATAAAGCACGGTCCTGAGCCACCTGCATCTAGACTTCCTGCATGTCTTACCAGGTCGTCACTCTATCTAGTGGCTGGTCGCCCTACAATTCGCCTACCGGTACGAGGCTGCCACTCGAGAATATTTTTTCCCCAAAGGTTGTCGGTTATTCGAGCTACATGGCCGGCCCATTGCAACTTCAGTTTACTAATCCGTTGGGCTATGTCGGTCACTCTGATTCTGCTGCGAATATCCTCATTTCTAACTTTATCACGCAGATAAACCGCGAGCATAGCCCTCCATAGCTCGCTGAGCGACTGTGAGCGTCCTCATACGGCCAGCAGTGAAGGACCATGTCTCGGTTCAAGTCGTCACTGGCAACACGCACTGGATGTACAATTTAGTTTTGAGGTTTTAAGGTATACCTGACGAGAAGATGTACGGAGTATAGAACAAAACAAATCTAGTCAGTATAAAAAAACGGCAATTTATAGGCGGGTAATATCAAACAGGATAACAATTTTAGTAGTGCTGACAGGAACGAAATTGGATTGTTCACGTACTATAAAATTTAAGGCAATTACTTATCTTCGAGTTACTACGGCCCTATGACGTATGAGAAATAAAATGTGAGAATAAGTTTTCCTATCGCGCGAGTTGTTTTCATTTTTAAATTTATTGGATAAGGATTATTGAATTTGGAAGAGACCTTTCCTTGTTTCATAATTTTCTCGAATATTAGGGGGATATGCGTTTGTGTCTGAATGTTTTATTGTACTGTGTAATATTATTTCTAATAGCGAAGTAATCTTAAATAAGGTAATTTGATGATAAAGTATAGACACGCACCTGTTTTTTCGATCTGAACCATTCGTCAGGTATTTGTTTAATATCTAATTTAACATCGTAGCTAAAATTCTCGACCAAGGATTTTGTGCATTCGGCGTCTTTGACTAGATCCCTAACGGCGGCGTGGTTGAGGTCGAAATGGAAGTCCTCGGTTAACTTCTTGCCGCTGCGTGCGTCGTACAACGCTAAGTGTGTAAAATACGGCTCAACTTGGCAAAGGAACTCTTTGTCGCCATCTATCGGCGCTTGTAATCTAAATTTTAAGCTTTCGCATTTGAGCAAAATTCTTTGGCCAAAATGTTCTCTGAAAATAAAAAAGGTATTTTACAAAACAAATTCATATTATACCGTGAGCGCACTGGGTGATTGTAAAACTGGGCAGTTTTTGTCTGACAACATTTTCCTCGGGTCAAAATGATTCAATATTCGTGAATAGTTATGTCTATGTTGTGCCACAGAATTCCATTTAAAAATTTAATTTTTAATTTCTTCATAATCTTTGATTGGGAAAATTCATCAACAAATTCCATTGAAGGATAAGGCAGATTATTAACATAACCATTTCTAATAGAAGTACAAGCGTTTCACCCAATACACAGGTACACAGACGGCTCAATGGTACAATCTCCCAACTCTCTCTGGAATTCTGTGTAAAGTTAAGTAAAAGTTAGCCTTTATATGTCCCACAGCTGCGGGGCCTCCTCTCGTCTCTGAGAGCGTTTTAGGGCAAGGAAATCCGCCGCGCTACCCATTGCATGTTGACGAACTACACATGTCTTCGAATAATTGTTTTCTCGGACACGCAGATTTCCTTACTATGTTTTCCTTCACCATCGAGCATGTGGTAAATTACATTAATTTATTATTAATTATTATATTATATTACATTTACATGTACTTCATTTAAGATTTATTTACACTATTAAAAAAATGTCCATACTTGAAAGGTTCCAACTGTGGTTCAGGCGAAGGTGTCCGCTTATATGGCAGGTAGAATATGTTTGAACGGCATTCATTCCTCGCCGCCGCTATGGACATATCAGTTTCTCGCGAATAGCGCATGAGCAAAGGATTCATACTGTGTTCTAAGCCCTTCAAAGTCCCGTAGGTAGGAGGAGGTGGTTCCGCTGTCAGTGATATATCCGCATCTACGTAAAAAATAATGATTTGTAAGATAACTTAGCTTTGTTAACCTATATCGCCTGTTACCACGCACAATACAGTGATTTTTATTAACACCGACGATCTAGAAACATCCAACAAGATTTGAACGTAATAAATATGTGTAAAACATTTTCTTTTACGATATATATATATAAATGTAACCTTGTGGTATATATATGGTTAATGAAGCTAGAAACTAAAAAAAAGGATTGATTGTTACAACTTGAGAAAATCGAATAATTGTAACAAAATGTCAGACAGATTTATCTAGGTGAACCACCAGAAAATCTCAAGTAATAAATTTTTGTCAAGAACAAAATATACTTAAGTACTTATACCAATCAAGCATATAAAATGGAAGAACTTTACCCTTGTCTAACACTTCCTCTGCTTGATGATTTTCTTGACTATTCTTTTTTAAGGCCGCCTTAAAAGCATTTATCCATTCATTCATTTGCTCCTCATTTTCTGTTGCAAATGTATATCCTTTGTTGCCAGCCATTCGCAGCTCAAAACAAAATTTTCCACGTTTCGCATTCTACAATAAATAAAACGACTTAAAATAAATCCATGACTAAAACTACAAAGATATTGAATATATACTTACTTTAACAACATCGGAGCAAAAATCCATAACAATTGTGAGTTTGGTATCGGTTTTCTTTTCGTCCTTATATACTTCAAGTATATAGGCGCCGTCAGCTTCCCTGACCATTGAGCAATACCGTTTCTTGAACGACTTGGATGCGAGGTTACTAAATATCCTATCCGAGCCGATTTCGGGTCCCTTGAGCAGGTACCCTTCTTTGGTACCGACGTCCACTTTGGCTGCTTGAGTTTCATGATCGCTTTCGCTTTCAGCATCAATGTCATATACTTCTTCGGTCAATTTATTACCTATTGGTCTTTTAGGAAAATAATAATATCGTTTTATTCATCGAAATTGCTCTATACTTTACATATTCACAAGATTTAGATAAGTCATTACACACCATTACAGTCTATCAAAATTTGCTGAACATTGGCCTTTTGTCTTTCCTATGAGGATCTACCATAGTTGCCACGATTGGCAAGAGAGTTTTGAATACGAATCATTGCAGGAATAACATCAAAATGGAGGAAAACGAAATTAGAGCCGTCATCTAGTACCTGTGTTTAAAAAAATTCTACCAAAGACATCATACACAGCGACTTGATGGAAACATTGAGGGACTTTACTTCTCTATATTTCACAGTTGCAAACTTAAGCTGGGCAGAATGTCCACGGAAGATGAACATCGCGAAGAACACCTATCCACATTCCTCACAGAAGATAACGTGAAAAAAGTTGAAGCTGTCCTATTGGCAGGTCGAAGAATGACCATCAGACATACAGCTGAAGTCACAGGGGTCTCATATGGCAGTTTTCAAAGAATCTCCTCGCATCGGGTACCGAGAATGTTAACCGACAAGCAAAAGAAAAAACGAGTCGACATTTCGAGGGTGAATCTCAAAAGGTTCCAAGCAGATCAGGAGTTTTTTATGTCACGTTTCGTGACCATGGACGACACTTGGATCCACCATTTTGATCTTGAAACCAAACAGCAATTAGAAACTAGCCACCTCACCACCACTACAGTGGAATAATTGAAAAAGGGAGCCACTATTTGGGTTCTTACCACACAAGCCAAATATGAAGATTGTGGGAGCCTATATATATATAGGTAAGAAGACGCGACAAACTGCAAGCTGAAGTGCTGTTTTACCAGGACAACGCTCCGGCTTACAAATGGCTGCCATTCAAGAAACAGAGGCAAGAAATTTGCGGTCGATAGTGAACTAGTGCTGGACGCTGTTTAGGTTTCTGGAAGGTAAAGATTTTTAAGGTAATTCCGGGTTTAGAAAAGATGCTTGTTAAGAGACTGTGTAGAAAAACACTATAAACCACCGTGTTTAATATTTATTATCATAACTGGTTCAGCCCTCGTATGTTCAGCAGTGCATCTCGATAGAAGATAGTGAATAAATGAAAAATATCTGAATGAGATGGGATAGGATGTAGCAAATTGTAGCAGCTTGTGAGTAGGTATTTCTAAATAGAATAGAAATGTGTTATACAATAATTTACATCTTAATACTTTAAATAAGTTATGTTATTATTGGTTTTTCGAAAACGCATCCAAAAATTTTGTGTTCTTGTGTGTTGTTTTTTCCGAAATTTACCTAGATACATCATTTATGAGTGATCTTTTTTCTGACGCTAATTAAAACGCGCTCGCCCTTTTACTATCTCTTTAAGCAACGTCTATAATCATATTCAAATCTCAAATTATTCTAATATAAACCGGATATCTGAAATTACTACACATCTGTATCTAAAAATGTTTTCACATACACACCTATCCGTATCCGGCTCCGAAATCTTATAATCGGTAACAACTCGGCCCTTTACATGTTTTCTGTTGACTAACTTACGATACGTGTCCAGTATGTAAGAAGCGGGAAGTCAACTTCTCCTATACTGATGGAACGATATAGACGATGGACGCTCCAACTCCACATTATTTATTTTACATTAACAAGAATCCGTTTTAAAGTACTTAACTACATATCAATAACCGCGGCATTATTACATCATCATGTAGTTTATGTAAACAACAACCACAATATAGAACATGTGTTTGTATGCAACAAAATAGCATTAGACTAATCGTCTCCACTCTAATATACTCATCTACATACATTGGGTTGTAAGACCACGGGAAGCCCCACGCCTTACACTTATCGTTTCTAAGTCACTACATATTTTTTTGCTCTACCTTGATAAATAATAACAAAATGAGTAAAGAGCGTGTTAGATAATGATAACTGACGAAACATCACAAAAATTTAAAATTTCCTATCATGCTCCCGTGACCATGAAAAGTATGTTAATTAATACGGTAATGAGCGAACGGTCTGATTTGTCGAAAGGTCAACGCATTTGTTGCAACTATACTTGTCTTTATAAAATGGAATAAAGTAGATGGCAAATTTAAAAAAAAATAAGGAGTAAGTTAGGACTGAATCTGAATGACAGGGTGATAAAATGTGTGATAAGAGAAGAGTGTGGTTTGGAAGATGAAGTTGTGACCAGGATTAAGAAAGGAATACTTCCGTAGTTTGGTCATGTAGAAAGAATGAACGAGGAAAGAATGACAACGCAAATCTATATTGCAGAAGCGAACGGCAGAGTCAGGAAGGGATGGCCCAGGTGAAAGTTTATCGACCAAATTGGCGATATATTGGAAATGGGCCAAATTAAGAGTACCCTTAAATGACGAGTACATGCGTAGGTATATGGATGTGGAGGAGGCGAGGGAGGTGTATCAGGGTGGTGCCAAATGGAATTCCATATCCGCCTACTCCGCGGGGTGACCGGCGTGAGCGTTTGTATAATGTTATAATAATAAACAGTTTTAAGTGATGTTAGACGGTTCTAGATTCAAATGTAGCTTATTTAATACATTTGCTGAATTTAGTTATTTAGTATTAGTGTAGCATCGACTGTCTATGGCCGGTAATATTATGTATTTTGTGTTATGGCCCAGCTGTATTAAAAACAAACGTAACGTTTGAGTCGCTACCCATTAGATGTCAAGCGATATTCGAATCGATTCAATTAGTCTGACTTTAACACACTATCAATAACGTGACGAGCTATAAATATTAAAATATAACCTTCCTTGTAATAAATGGGTAAGCAATCATTTTATTAATAGTAAATATTGCTAGAGCTTCCAGACAGGAATGGAATGGATGTTTTTAAGCCGCCACTAGACAGTGGCGGCTTAAAAACATCCATTACCACATATCATCCGGTTGGTGTTGTAAGAGGCGACAGAGTGACATTTAAATAGTATTTTCATTTAGATAGTAAAAAAGCAGCATCTTTCTGGTAGCAACGCAAGATATAAAAATAAATTTGGAAAAGCCAAAAGTGCACACCTCGAACGCGAATGTTTTGAATAATCAATTTTATTTTATTACTTTAAAACTAAAAAAATTGTTTCTGTTTAATTAACACAAATTTTTTTGACTGCTTTATACCGGTCATTCCTACTTTGTTTCAGAAAATAAAATAGCAAATATTAATGAACGGGACGGTTTACAATAGTGAAATTCAAACGGTTTCCTAAGGATTAAAATCTAAAGTAAATAAAAAAAAATCAAAGTGCTTATCACTTAGATTTTTTTCCAGTTTTTCTAAAGATACCTTGTTCACATCCTGACCAACTGACGTCCAAGTGAAATTATTTTCAACTATTTTTGTGATAATAATCGCAATAAATAATCTTATACCTACGTCAGAAGTATTAATTGAAATCTCCTCTAATCTAACTTTTTATTATATAAATACAATATAAAGCTGGTGGAAGTGACTTAAGTTAAGTGTGACAATGGAGCACTTCTGGTGTGCAAAAAACTGCGGAACCTAATCTGCCTACCAATCGTGTCAACTAAGTATACTAAAACCGGGGGGATATTGGTACAGTTGAGAATCTTTGGGGGATCCCTATCTTCAGCAGTGAACTTTTGATAGGCGATAATGAAAGCATGATTAATGTATTGCTAGACTATTTAAGGATTAACTCCTAAAAATGGTAGTGACGACATTAAAATGAATAAAAAAGTAATAATTATTTATTTGTCGCGTGGTTGCGGTGTAAGAGTCTAATCGGTCCAATTTGTCTGCGTCGTAAAAGACGACTAAGTGCAATATCAGAAACTAGCTGTGCCACCGCTCTTTCACCGGCGCATATTGCGCGTTTGAGCCGCACGACATGACACCTCGCTTATGAGAGGCGTTCAGTGTACCTCTATACCCCAGATGGTTCAGTGCTTTTTATCGGGCGATAAGGCGCACCGAGCCGTGTTGAATTATTTCAATTTTTTTATTATTTCTTTAATTAATGTGCAATTGCTAATAATAACGCTCATAAATGACTTTTTAATTTTCAAAAAATTTTTCTCACTAAATACCTCATTACGGCTTATGTATAAGAAATAGGCATATGGTATCATGGACTAAGGAAAATCAATATTTAAGGCAAGCTGAGAGGTTTATCCTACCGCTAGACATAGTAGGTAGTTCCAGAGATTAGCGTTTAATATATATATATTAAACGCT
>DWHP01005623.1:0-11826 GCA_018247895.1 Parnassius honrathi | reverse complement strand
TAAATGCGTTGTGTTAAGTGTATTTCCAGGATTGTCCTTGTTGAATTTTTTTACAGATTTTATGAAATTTTCCTTCACGAGTATACCACTAAAGTGTACTATTACAGGTTTTTGATTAATGGCTTTAGTGTTTGTTTGTTGTTTGTGTTGTTGCTTGTTGATTCTATAGACATCACTGATATCTTTTTTGTCTATGGGTAGATTTATTAAATTTCCTGTCTCTTGTACGATTTCCAGTAGGTCATCTCTTGTCTCTTTCTGGTTAGGCGGTATGTTACGTATTTCAACTGTTGTTGCCTTCGAGTTACGTTCTAGAATCTAAAATGTTAATTTTAGATTCCAGTGAGTTAATATACTCTAGTTGGTATTTATTTTCATTTTCTAAAGAACCGACTTCTTGTGTAAGTTCATCATACTTTTGGGCTAAAACTCAATGGATTTTTGAATGTCTGTATTTTGTTCCTTAATATCTTTCATCGTGGATAACGGAGTACAATATCTATTATCTTGTTCGGTTTTCCAAGAAAGGAACATATGAGTAAGATCATTTTTAAGGTATTAAATCTCATGGAATCCTATCTTAAAAATCGAACACAGTATACAGAAATTAATAGAATAAACATTAACAACAATAAGGAAGAAATATGCATATCAAATAAACAAGGGAATGTGTTAGGTCCTTTGTTGTTCATCATCTACATAAATGATTTACCAAAAATAACTAAATATCGAATATCGCTCTTTGCCGATGACAGTACGGTAACATTATACTCCATCAATAAGGATAAATTTGAAAGTGAAATTAATAATACAATCAATTTAATAATAAATTGGTCAGATAATAATAATTTAAAAATTAATCTTCAAAATACCAAAATTATGTACTTCAGTCAACGCTTAGCTACACCAAATATTAACTTTAATTACCAAGGGATCAACCAAGTAGTTTGAAAGTGGTAGAGTCATACTACAGTTATATTAGAAGTATAGTTGTAGCTCGAAGAGGTCGGCTCGACCGGGAAGGGACCACGCTCTCACAGAATACCAGCGTGAAAAAGTAGCTTAACGCTGCTGTATTTTGTATGGTGAGTGTAAAGAACCGGAGACCCTTTTTACTGGAAACAAGGCATTCCATCTTAGTCTTCACGGGTGACAACACATCTGCATTTTAATTCGTGAATGAGGATAGATGTAGATGACTAAGGGCCACGGCAACCACTTACCATCAGGTGGACTGTGTGCTCGTTTGTCACCCTATACTATAAAAAAAAGACACAACAAAATTTAAAGGTGTAACCATTGATAAAAGTTTGAACTGGAAAGCGCACACAGAAGAACTAAACAAAATTAGTTCTTCTGCTTATGCGCTCTACTAATTCTCATCCGTTGTAAGTACCGATGCGCTTCTCACGGCTTATCACGGTATTGTTGATTCCATCTTGAGGTTTGGATGTCATATTTTGGTGATATTCTACTAATAGGGAATTATATTTAAGTCCTAAAAAGGTGCATCAGAGCTATGTTCAGTCTTAAAATTGCTGATAGCTGCAAACCATATTTCATTGAGTACAAAGTTTTGAGCTTACCTTTTGTTGGGGCCAATGGCTCCATTTTTAATCCAGCTCGTAAAAACCAGAAAATGGTTGAGCGACGGGCCTAGGGGTTCACGAGTTCGATTCCCAGGTCGAGCCTTGTCCCTATTGTGCGAGATGTTATACTAGGTGGACTGTATACGCGGTTGACTGCTTATGCCTCGACAAGATGGCGGACGTGGCACCCGGCAACCTTGGACAATGCACTCGCTCTTCCAAATCTATGGCTTGCCAAGGTTAGGATGGAATTCTACTTGAGCACATTAGGAGAAACAAAATGGGACGGGTTGGTTAATGAACAAAAGCTCAAGTAGCATTATACTCGGAAACACACTAACCGGGGTGTGATTCTGATGTGGCGGACGACGCTTCTCTTGCGGTGGTGAGTTGAAGAAGGAGCTGGCGCAACGTGAGGCGGTTTCTTCTGGGGCACCCCAGAGATGCGATCCAGACTAGCGAAGCGAAGCAAGAGACGGTACGCGACGATATCTCACACTATGTGAGGCGGTTACTTCTGGGGCGTGACTGCCACAGGTGGTGCGGTTCGGACTAGCAGTGCGAAGACAAGAGGATGCTCGAGGGCGGCGCGCGAACCTTTATTGGGTCGGCTTTCCCACCACCTCATCTCGGTGGGGCGCGCGTTTCATTGGTCGAAAGAATCGTGTCACCTTTTAGACACCCCTTCCCCTCCCCCTTCAGTGTGTACGGAAGAGATATAAGGCTATAGGACGGACAGACACTTGGCGAGCAATATACCCTCGAACGAAATTATTAATCCACGAATTTCATTTCCGCGTAACCATATTATATTAATTTTAATTAATTATGGGATACCCATTCCCGTGTGAAGGCTTCCTCCATCCTTTTCCATGGGGTTCTGTCTGCCGCCCGCCTCGTCCACGTTGCTCCTGCCACCCCTACAATGTCGTCGCAACAGCGTGTTCGCGGTCGACCGCGTGAGCTCATCGCATCACGCGGGTACCAACGAAGCACCCGTTCAATCCATCTCCCATCACTGACTCTTGCCACGTATCCTGTCCATCTCCACATCAGTTAGCACGCTAATTTGGTTGTGTCCATGATATTTGTTACTTTTCGTATATCACTGTTTCTACGTCGGTGTCTTAGTTTGATGTTAAGCATGCTGCGTTCCGTCGCTCGTTGGAAAATTTGTAGTTTAGATATTATTTTCCTTGTCAGGGACCAGCTCTGATATTCATATAATAAGGTGGGGAGTACAGTAGTATCCATCGCTTTCTTTTTTAATTTAATTGGTAGTTTTGCCTTGAAAATATGTTTTAGTGACCAATATTTGCTCCATGCTAATTTAATTCTTCTATTAACTTATATATGATTGCGCGCCTAAGTTGATGTCTGGTACCTGGCACTAGCGCCATCTAGTATCGTGGAACAGAGCGAGGAGAGATTTCTAGAAAATGCCACGACCGAACTTTCAACAACAGCGCCATCTAGTATCGAATAGAAGAACTAAGCTACCTGGAAAGCTCCACACTCGAACTTTCTGCACCTGTTCGATCGGGAATTGCTGGAATATTCTGGATGTATCTATGAAAAAGATTTATATAAAGGCGTTGAAGCCCGCCACCGGAGCGGTATTGAATTCGCGATACGAGTGAAGCTTTCGATTTAAGTTTTTATTGGTGTTCAGTAAGTGTCAATTTTGGTAATTCAATCGGCAGCTTTTGCCGTCATGAACCTTAAGCTCGTAACAATTGGTGTCAGAAGTGGGATCAAATCATGCCGCTTTTACCTGAGGACGAAATACAGGGTGTCTGTACCCGAAGTAAACGCCAGCAGGAGACGGACTAGAGACGATTTGTTGGTGTAACGCCGCAGACGTCTGAGGGCCAGCCGCCGGCCACGGAGGCCAGCCGAAAAGCAGCTCCTACGTCTGTAGCACCGGAATTAGGTATTCTGATGGTGATGCTGCAGGAGCTGCGGGGCGTACGGGAGGAACAGGCCCGTCGACAGGAGGAACAGGCCCACCGACTGGAGGAACAGGCTCGCCGACGGGAAAAACAGGTCTGTCGTTTAGAAGAGAGTTCCACTTCTTCTTGGTCAGCTTACAAAATCCAGTTTGAAGCTGTTATGAAGGCGAATGGCTGGAAAAAAGTCAGGACATGACCGCTCTCACACTAGCCGGCCTTAACTGTTCTAGAAGCTCTCGGTGAGGAAGTGACTTATGAACAGCTCCTTGAAGCATTGGAGGCAAGATATGGCGACGCTCACCTGGAATACGTCTTTCGTGCGCAGCATAAATGTCGCATGCAACGCTTCAACGAAAACCTGCAACAGTGGGCTCTTGAGGTGGAGAAGCTTGGTGCGAAAAGCATACCAGTCTGTACCTGCGCTCGTTGAAGGGAACCTGGTGCAGACATTCATCGACGGCATCGGCGACCTTGAAGTCAGAGCTGCTGTGAGGCTCGGGCACCACGTGACGCTTAAGGAAGCCTTGGCTCATACACTTGAGGTTGAAGCCGTGCGGCAGGATCATCGTTCCCATCGCGTCAGGAAGGTTGCAGCAGCTACAGTTCGCGATCGCAATAATGGATACAGCCCTAGGTGCTATGGCTGTGGTGAAGGGGGCCATCTTCGATCCAGCTGCCCTAAACGAACTGTATAAAAGGGAGGGTATCGATCTCAAGGGGGTAGTGCGGCTAACGGCACCGCCCAGCAGCGGTAGGATCATCGTTCTCCTCACGTTAGTGAGATTGCAGCACCTACAGTTCGCGACCACAATAAAAATTACAGCCCAAGATGCTACGGCTATGGTGAAAGGGGCCATCTTCGACCCTGCTGCCCTAAGCGGTCAGTAAAAAGGGAAGGTGTTCGATATCGAAAGGGTAGTGCGGCTAACAACACCGCCCAGCAACAGCAGGAATACGACTTTACTATCGGACACTGCAGCGGGAAATGGCGTGACAACACAAATGCATTGTCAAGAAGAACTTATCCTGATGATTGCGAGAACAGTACTAGGCAAGAGGGTAAGGAAGTGGTATCCGTGAGGATGCTCGGGACAGGCCACCTCAGTAACGAATGGAAGGACAGCTTACAACATGCACAGCAGGAAGATCTGGACATCAAGGCGATTCTGGAATGGGTGGAGGCCCGTGCTCCCAAGCCTAAGTGGAGCGACGTCTCAGCGATGAGTTCGACCACTAAAAACTATTGGGCCCAATGGGACAGCTTACTGATTCAGGATGGAGTCCTGTGCTGTAAATGGGAAAATGGTCGAGAAAACAGCTGTCGTTTGCAAATGGTTGTCACTAAAGCTAAAGTGCCGGATATTCTACAGCTGTACCATAATTGTTGTTCAGGAGTCCATCTGGGAGTTAAACGATCTCTACTGGAAATCTGAGAACGGTTTTACTGGATCCATTATCGTTACGATGTCGATGATTGGTGTCGCAGATGTACAAGTTATACAGCTGTGAAGGGACCTCAGACTCGTAGTGGATGTGCATTGAAATTGTACAATGTTGGTGCATCATGGGAGAGGACAGTCCTTGGTGTTGTGGAGCCATTTCGGAAAGGCGCTAGAGGTTCTCCTGAGATCGTCCATGTGAATCGACTGGCGCATTACTATGGAGTCGATAATGCTCGGGATGAGGATGTCTTAGGAAGGGGCAGTGTTGGGCGCCACAGTTGATGGCACTAGCGCCATCTGATATCAACTAATAGAAATAGGAGTGTCAAGATCTTTCTGGAACTCTTCCAACAGCGCCATCTAGTATCGGGTAGAAGAGTTAGGCTTTCTGGAAAGGTTTACACTCGAACTTTCTGCACTTAGTCGGTCGGGACCGGTATTAGCTGGAACATTCCGGATGTTTCGGCGGAAAAGGGCTATTTATAGTCGCTGAGAGTCGCGATCGGGCCAGTATTGAATTGGCTATTCAAGCGAAGCTTCGGAGCGAAATAAAGTGAACTAAAGTGAATCAGTGTGATTAATTACTAGTATCTTTTAAGTTTTAATTGGTGTTCGGTATTTAAAGTGGTAATTTTGGTAATTCAATCGGCAGTTTTTACTGTCACGAACCCTAAACTCGTAACAGTATCAACCAACTTGCAAAGGCTACAGAAGTCCCTGCCGTCGAAGTGTTAACTTTTTTGTCACTATAATACTGTAAAAAATATATAGTGGAAGCGGACAATTCTCACCATTGGAACTTTACATACCTATGGCGAAAAAGAAAGACGTTACAGTATTTTAAACTATACTTTGCTTTCTTTGACAGCGTCTTACCCTTAGAGTAATTACATACATACGTATGCGTAGAGAGAACCTACAATTCAACATAAATTGAGTCAATATACTTGTCTCGCTTTTCCTTATTTAATTTTCGATTAAGGCAAAAATAGACAAATATTTTGAAATATGTTGCGTATAATTCAAGCGTGGAAATAGAAATGTCAAGTGGTCATCTTTGGTCTCTTTATACTATGCCAAATATGTAAGTAAGTACCCCCGTATGTTCTGATTTACTAGAAAAATGACATCCCTGTTGTAGTTGTATTACGTTGACATTACGTCTTTAATCTAAACTGATTTCTTTCGCAATGTTAGCTACGATCGAGATACTCGATATACGATATACTTGATTTTGTTTAGTTATTTACTGTTATTACTTTATATGCCTAAAAAATATATTTTAAAAAATAGGACTAGACTTATTATTATTTGAACGATCATGCAAATTGTTTTCTAAAATAAATGATAATGGTTATTATACTACATTTCAAATATTCGTTCCGCAAACTTTAAAAACTAATAATTACATATAGGTATCAATACTAAGTCCTGACAGACACACGGTACATGACCGAGTTGAATCCCATTTGTAATCTCAATTTTATATCCCGACTAACATCTGTCCAGGCTTTGCACAACTGTTTTCTAGATCTCAACAACAATGCTATTTACCAGGTCCAATTGTAAGTGTGAGTGTTCAGCGAAAACTGTCAAGCCTTTCCTAAGTGATGATCTTTCATACATGCAATAATTAATTTTTATTTATATATATTTAACGCTTGATTAGCGGAAAATGTAAGTCATCGGTTATATTCAACAAAGCTTTAGAAATATTTTCATCTAAGCGTACTTGGATTAAAATTGAAATAACACATATTATTACTCAGAAGCTATAAAACCTCAGAAGTTGTAAGACCTCAGAAGCTATTAGATTTAACGTGGTAAAGCTATATTGGTAGCACAGTTGTAGCACGAATGGGTCGGCTCAGACAGGATAGGACCACGCTCTCACAGAATACCAGCGTAAGGTGGACTATATTTTTAATTATATATTATATCTCAGACGAAGCTTCCATAAGCTTTTGTTAATATAAATAGGTATTAATACCAGATAAAGAAAACTCCTTAATTTTACAAAATTATAGAGTAAATTAATTTATCGGCAACGTTTTTTGTTTCGCTAATAGTACATCTAAAGAGGTGTCTAGAAAAGGGCAACTACCTTTTAAAAGAAAAAAGGTGAAAATAATATAGCTTATTTTGTTCTATGTTAAATGTCATATGTATAAAGACTTCAGCTATAAGAATTTTGTTCCAATTTTAGGACTCTCTCTATGCTAGTAATTACTCACTCTTCCTTAAGCTACGTGTACGTGATCGAGGCAGACGAATTTGCTGTGACTTCAGTTCTAATTTTGCTATATACCCTACCTTTGAATATGATAGTAATTACGTAAATTATCAAACTGCTTCCAACCGCGATTTGTATGCGACGTGTAAATCCGCTATCGTTAATTTATGCTTGATTGATGTGCAAATTTAGGCGCATAACGTACATTGAATATATGTACATTATCCGTACGGTGATAATAAGTTAAGAATTTGTATACGTAGATAAATAATCACAAAAAATATTTATAAATATAGCACGCGGCCAGCTTCGGTACCTTCGGTGAAAATCTGGTTTGTAAAGCGTCGTCAGTCACTGTCATTCATAACCCTATGACATTTGTCACTTACTTATCCGTTACCTTATATTTTATACAAAACATTAATATAGTTTTAATTTTTTTCTAATTTAATAAAAGCACGTGATGTTTTTAAAACTCCTAACAGACTCTGGGCTACAGACACTGGACTGGGCTTCCCTTAGACCTAAGCTTTGCAATTTTTGCTAAGCATTTATTGACACCGTCGCGTTGGTGTCTAAATTTAAAAGAAAAAAAAATACTTTAAAAATACACATTTTTTTTAGAATAAAAACTTCAAAATTTCATTATACATATAACGTATAAAATGGAGGTATTATCGTGTAAGAAAAAATATTACTTAATTAATGGTTAAAGATTTTTTATTCTCAAATGAAATATACATTTCACTTAATGAGAAGTTACAATATTCAAGTTATAAATGGGCTATGAGCATACAGATTGCAAAAAAAGTATATATTATCATTAAAAAGGAAGGAAAGAGTTTCGTGACATACAACTTCTTACTAGTTTAGGCATACAATTTAATACTTATATTATCGTTTTGTGTATTGATGTACAAGTTACCAATTACTTAATTCATCCACAGAAATAAATAATTATAGTAAAACATAATATTGAAAAAACAAGTTTTAATATTTTGTCCAAGTTTTTTTTACGTGTTAGAGCCATGCTGCAGTTATATTAGTAGTATAGTTGTAGCTCGAATGGGTCGACTCGACCGGGGAAGGACCACGCTCTCACAGAATACCAGCGTCAAATAGTACCTCAATGCTGCTGTGTTTCGTATGATGAGTGTAGAGACCCGGATACTCTTTTTACTGGAAACGAGGCATTCCATCGTAGTCGTCACGGATGACAACGCATCTGCACATTGATTCGTAATCGAGGATAGATGTAGATTTCTACGGGCTACAGCAACCACTTACCATCAGGTGGACTGTGTGCTCGTTTGTCATCCAATCCTATAAAAAAAAAGTTTAAATAGTTAAATTTATTTGTTATTATATATTACAGACTGCTTAGAAACTTGCGACAGTATTCCATCCTTAGGTTCAATCAACTCGTTTCGCTTTGCGATCACTGCAGTTTCACACAAGCAATAATCGTATGCTTGAAATGAAACTTTTCTTACAAATTTAATGTCACCGATCCTTCCATACACCTATTCCGCCTTATTACATAACACATATACTACAAAACATGATTCATTATTAATCTCAGGTTTTATCAATTGTTTAGAAATACGTCCTTAGCATTCACTTAATTTGACATTTGATATCAATTTCCATACATTATATTTTAATACGCATATTATCGCTATACTTGTATCGTGGAACAGACTTTAGTTGAAAACTAATACAAAATTTAAACTACTTCTTATAATAAGGCCGCTTGTATATAAACTTAGCAAACTAAGCCAAGTCTAAATGGCGCCATGAAACTCAGACTTAGTACTTAATGCGACATAGACGACACTTTAAAAATACGTTTATGACCGATAGTCTATATCTATATATAATATTTAAGGTCAGGTATTATGTATATTAACTTACTTGGAATGCTGTACATTTTAACCCATGATTACGTATACACACGTGTGACACATTCAAAGATACAAACGACGCCGTGATTTTATTCAAGTAGTTTGTTTTTAATTAAGAAGAAAGAGAATAATTTATCCTTCTCTGTCTTCGTTAATACCAACTGAACAATATGGATTCATCAAAGGGCGTTCTATAATAACAAACTTAAGTGTTTTTAAGGAATATGTTCATGACGGACAGTGGCTCGCATGTAGTTTATGTTTACATGGACTTTGAGAAAAAAATTGTTCATTACTTAAACTATAGGTATCATCAAATTTCCCAAAACTAGATTCACAAGACTATTGAAAAGTGTCGAGTGCTATATGACATGACGTTCATGCATAGCCTTTGTAAAGGGCACATCGACTGTCCGGACTTGGTCACTAAAATGTTGTGGTAAAACTATCCTAGAAACAGAATACGACAGACTAAGTTTTTAGCAATAGCTCATACATACACAAATTATGCCTAAAATTCATTAGCTTCTCGAATACATCATAGAGAATATAACAACACATTTCACTCAGTAGACATACCATGAAGGTAAACCAAAGTTTGTGCGAGAAGTTTGTGTGAGAGAGAGAGAGAGAGAGGGACAGAGAGACACACACAGACACACACAAAGAGACACACACAGGCACACACAGACACACGCACAGACACACTCTTGGGAGAGGCCTATGTTCAGCAGTAGACTTGTGAAGGGCTGTAATGTTGATAATGATGATAAATGGCCAAATACACAAACGCTACTCAATTTCAAGATGTAGTTAAATCTTATGGAGTGACGGTTACTTTGACTTAAAGTGATAGAGACAGCACGACCACTTAACGGCATCTTAAAAATGAATAGCGTTTGAGTATATGGACTTTACAGAGTACAGTGTAATAAGCTTATCTAACATTTTAACGACGCCCTACACAGAGCATGGGCTCATTAAACTACTTACTAATATGTCATTACTGATCGCCAGTTAAAGTAGCATATATGGTAAGTAAACTTCACTTCAAATAAGTTATGAACACTGACGGTTGCGATTACGTAAGCACCTTCAAAGTGGAATTCAAGTTAAAGTAAACTAAAAGTTGACTAAACATAAAATGTAGTAGCAACTAGAAGCAGCAACAGCCACGCTGCAGCTATATTGTGGCACGTGGGAGCACGGTTGGGTCGGCTCGACCGGGGAAGAAGCAAGCTCTCACAGAATACCAGCTAACATGCAATATTTTGTCGAAATTGCCCCTTAACTAGGTAAGACAAACAGTTTTATTTTTTTTATTCAGATTTTAGTTCGTTAATTTCACATCTTTAAATTAAAAATGGCATATGCTCCGCCGTGAAACATTACCAGTTTCGATTTAAAAAAAGCTTTCAAACGCGATGCAATATTCAATCAAACCAAACTGTTTCGTGTTATTTTTCAGTTCGATATAACAAATATTATGAAACATTTTCGTATCGCATTTGCTGAAACATTGGTTTTCCAAGAATCAAAATAGATTCAGTTCAAAACGAAAAAAACGATCGTGGCCCAGTGTTACTTCGGCAAATGTCCATTTTAGAATAGGGTTTTGTTAACAATTCATCATTCATGGTGTTGTTATTTAATATATATAAACAATACTGTAATTTGTTAAATGAATACAAACTATATCACTAAAGCGAATTCGACGCAAACAAAGCCTCCGAAAAGTTCTAGTACGAAAATATTAAGACAAAAGGAAAACGAAGGAAGAAAGGAACTCGTACCGGTAAATGACACGTAGGGCGGCTTTTGTATATATATATATAAAACAAGAGGAAGCCCAACGTGGGTGGGTCAGGCGTATCACAATTAGTGACAGTAGAAGATAATAATAATATAAGATAAGATCAGTAAAAGCGACAATAGTCTAATGGCAGGGCGCGGACCGCGAACTCATAAGGTCGTGGGTTCGAATCCGTCATTCGAATACTGGCGTGAACCACTCGTAACACAAGCAATTTTAAGCTTACCACGAGTGGTTAAAGGGAATATTGGTAATGTTTATAGCATGTCTAATATTTTTTTACAATAAAGAAAAAAAGAAAAGAAAAAGAAAAGAATCAAGCATAATTGACTGTCAGTCGCAGGCTCAAATTGTCGCGACCTAACGGATCGCTTCTTCGGTAATATATACCAAATTATGCCGTTTTGTGTAATATTGGAGTGTAGAAACAGAAGCAAAAATATAAATCTTTCAAATGGAGGGGCTTCATACTACAGTCACGTGTAATTTTATTTGTTTTGCAAAGAAACTTGAATAAACGCAAATAACTTATGAAATTGCCTTTATTACAACGAATTATTCTACCTTATTCAGTGACTCTAAGGTTCGCTTGTCAATGCGTTATGAATAAAAAGTGCTGCGATAGTATTGTGACAATATTCAAATCGATAAAATTTTATTTCTGTACTATTTATTCACTAACATATTAATAAAAATGTGCAAATACTGAATGTTTAATGTAGAAAATTAAAAGGTGATACTATCACCCTACTAATGAACAATTTGATTAGAGTTGTCAACTAGAAACGTAAGTAAGTAGCTTAATATTACTCATGGTACCATCAGGTGGACTGTGTGCTCGTTTGTCATCCAATCCTATAAAAAAAAAGTTTAAATAGTTAAATTTATTTGTT
>DWHP01005622.1:0-11827 GCA_018247895.1 Parnassius honrathi | reverse complement strand
CACGTGGTAAATCAGCACTTAAAATTGCAATTAACAATTTCATTGGTGCCGGCGGGGATCGAACCCGGGTTACTCGCCCGGGTTATATTTACAGCGAGTGTTAACCATCTGAACTACCACCGGCTCTTGTGTGAATAGAAATACGAGTAAATAAAACATGATTACATAATATGTTTAAAGCGCCTGTAGTAATCCCGCCAATATTTTTATGACAAAAAGTGGTCCCGCCAGCGGTGTTACCAGTTAAATATATACACGTAGCTAAGCTAATCCGTCTCTTTTGATCTTTAATTCGGTATTATTAATTACAGCTCATGTTTTTATGTTCTTGCGAGGAACACTCTTATTGGATAGTAGTAGGATTATAAAATTAGAGAATTGGTCATGCTCTCGGTCGTGTAAAGGAACTATTTATAAAGCGGGGTCTTCTTCCATTTTGCACCAGAGTCGTGCTGTGGTAAAATTACACGGCGCCACTGTTGTTTCGTTTTATTGTCCACTTCGGTTTAACGCGTTGTTTTTCATGACTCATTTGCGATATTCGTAATATCAGCCAAATATGGCGTACGCAGATCTTCTTGCTGTACGATATTATTATGGTACGCCGTCTGTCTACCCGCATTATTTTATTAACCATAGCATGATAAATATCGATACGTTTTTTTTTTGCTTGTTTTAGTAATAAAATGATAAACGTTATTTTCACCAATCACACTTGATTTCTGATTTTCTTTTAAATACTTAATTTTAAATATTTGAATACGATATGGATATTTATTTCTAACATTTTTGAGAATTTTGTGTTTGGGGTAAGTCTAGAACTTGTTTAAATAAACATGCCCATGCTAAAAATATGAATGACACTAATAGAAATTTGCGAAAATTTAACGCGATGGAATCCATAAAAGTAGGTAGTTTTATAGAAAATATCATACATTTGTACATACGTCTCTAAGCATTTCTGTTCATTTGTAAGTAAGAATAAAAAGCCTTGGGTTTTTATACCAATAACTTTACCATTCTAAATGCCTCACCTCAAGTAATCTATAATTTTTTTTTCGTTGAGCCGTTAATAATACTTACTGACATGTTGGCTTGGAATTTTAATCCGACACTACGTATTTTAACATAATCTGGATTATAAGTTCGTGGAAGTCAAAAATGTATACGTGGCTATATAAATAACACATAAAACGACTCAGCAAATTCTATTTATTCTTTGACAAACAACTTGCCAACAATGCATCGATAACAAGTTTTTAGTTACCAATTTAATCACAACGTGTTGTGGTATGTAAATTCATAGAAAGATCTCCACATTAAAACAAAGTACAAAGCTATCTCTTCACGTTTTAATATTGAGTTCACGTGTGATACAAAGGCGATATAAATAATACAGATAACTTGATTAAAACAAAAATATGAGCGCCTGGTTCATGCAAATTGACTCTAAAATGTATAAAATATAAACGCTATACAATATTTTATGTGTAGTTACCAATTACTTTACAACTTAATGGATGTAACATTCAGTTCAGACAGCAATGCAGCTGGTTGAAAATAATCAATAGCCAACGCCCGTATGTTCTTACACATGACACTTTTGACTAAAGATGCAACTTAAAAATATTATCATGTTAAGAACTTATTTTACATTTAAATTATTTTTAAACCATTCTACCATATCTGATGTCTACACAATACACACACCTTTCTCATGTTTTTTTTATTATGGAATGAAGGTGACAAACGAGCTCACAGTTCACTTGATGTTAAGTGGATTCTGTGGCCCATAGACATCTACATTGCTATCCTCAATTAAGTATCAAAATTTAGAGGCGTTGTCACTCCCTGAGGACTGAGATGGTATGCGTAGTTTCCTGCAAAAAGGGTCTTCGGTTATTTTTCTATAATTATGAAAGAGTTAAAAAATTTAAGTGTATAAAAAGTAAATGACAAACGAACATAGAGTCCACCTGATGTTAGGTGGCTGATACAGCCCATATACACCAGCAGCCTTCAAAGAAAGGAGGAATGCATCACAGTATTGTTTGTGCCTGCTCTCTATATTCTTCAGATCGTAACACAGCTACGCAGACACTGCTATTTGCCAACAGAAATAGGTAAGAAAAGCGTCCTACCACCTAACGTCATCCCTTCCGGCAAGTACTGGAGACATAAGTGCATTTATATTGCGTAAATTAAAGTGGTGATAAAAAACTTTATTTTAAAGTCACAAAAAAAATGTTGTAATTAGTTCATTTGGAAACTAGCTGCTTGAAACGTTGCAGTGCACACGACCTTCATCTGTTCGTTACTCACGGCCAATTAACTGTCGCTCTGACAACCGACTCCATTGTCTGGTACATTGCACAAAAAACTTTATCGCGAAATTCCACTTGACAAATGAAATACCGACGGAATTAACACACCTAAAGAAAATGACCACAAATTTGAACGAAAATGGCAGCACTGTTATCCCAGATGCCAGATTCAAATCGCAGTACGAACTAACATTTATGCAAAAATTTGATGCGAACGAATGATTTTTGCGTCTGGATGTGGTGACTTTACACATTTAACACTGCATCTCTGTTGACTATTTATTACAATATTATTCAAAAAGTTGAAAATAAATAATAGTGTTTACTCAACCGAATTCTCTAATAAAAACTAGTAAAGAAAAAAAGTTTCAAATGCAAATAAAAAATACGTAAAATAAACCGACTGTGCTAGCTAAAATACATGTAAGTATTTTTATAAACTTACATACGTATATGTATCTTAGCTGACATACATACGTACACGTAATTATGTTAAATTACAGACATCCTAAATGCGTACCTTTACTACATTGTATTATAGTCCCCTTAAAAACAAATTAACGAAAAGGTGGGTTTGATGCCTTTAGGCATAGCCATAGCTTTTAGTCAATCCATGGAGTGGTGAGATTTTGACGTAGATGTAGCAATGCAAAAACAATAGAATGCTAAAATTACAATAGGTTATATTAAAATAAATATATACCTTGATATTATGATATCATATACATATGACAAGGCTAATGTAATTTGTATGTATTTATTGTACGTTTGTATTAAATAATCATAAATACATAAAAATACGAAATACACGCACACTAATGTGTTACAATGAAAAAGTTTTGAATAAAAGCTAACATTATTGCGATTAATCTTATAAAAATACCTTTACAATTAAATTGATAAGTAACCTTGTCTATTATCTCCGAACAACCTTTGATTATTTTTAGAGCGTTTTATGTGTAAAGATTAGCGTCATTTTCGGGGTCAGAATATGATTTTCGGAATATTTTGTGCAAAATATAAAACTTACTTCTATTCGAGTATGAGTTTAGAATTATCTGTGACAATTACCGTATTTCTAACACATTAACTCTTAAGTTACTAGAACTATTTCTCAATTCGTCGATTTCTCTTAAATTACCACAAGAACACGTGAAAATGCACATTTTGTAATTGCTAATGATATTTACAGAATGCTAATATAGGCAGGACTAAAGAGTCTCAAAACCCTGAGTCTCTACAGTACAAGATTTTTGGTAAAATCTGCTTAAAGATAGTGTGAAACAAGTAAGAAGTAAAATATTAGGTTTAGGTATCAACGACACAACAAGAATTTCTAATATAAAAATTAATATACCACTAAAAAATCAATTTTGTTATGAGAAACTTATCGGGGCATCCACTTGGCCTATGTATTTTGTAAAACTTAGTTATTACATGTAATTAAGTTTAAAGATGTTATATAAAATCGTTGCGTACAACGAAAGCTTCTTCTCCAAAATATTTCTGCTGCAAAAGATACTTATCGTCGAATTTAAAGATTAAAAAAAACTATTTTTTTGTTTCTTTATTATTAAATATTCATTATAATTTGAATAAAAAAATTCATCCGCAATAAAAATAAGCAAAATTATTATCCTGCACCTCTAGCTTTTTAAAATGACACCGCTCCTGCCTTTCCATACGTAAATGTGTTAATGTAACGTAGCGAACGAAAATATTTGACACGAATAGCAGATATCGTATAAAATTTATAAACTCGGTTAAGACCTATATTAACATTTTTCTTCAATTTCGGTACAACCGGCTGGTAATTTAGAATTTTAATTTTATCTATGCTATTAGAACATAGGTACTAATATATTTGTGAAACGTAGAATATATTAATAGATTACTGTAATATCTTGTAACTATGCAACAATACATATCGCAATAGCCCGCTGCCGACGCGCCGGTCTAATCTCGACAATTCCATGATGTGTACACAGAAAATACAAATTTATTCAATAATTTAATTAAAATTCCAACTATTCTCAATTTTGATTAGTTGATTAAATATTGCATATTTAATATAACATATTTAACCTCATTTAAAAAAAAGTGAACTTTTATCTCCGATTGCACGAAATCTATCCAATAGCATAGAGCCCAAATTTTACAGACTGCAGATGGGAACCGATACTTCCAATGCGATACTATCAGCTTTTTTATCCAAGTAAATCCAAGCTTCAACCATTGATGATTTTGGATCTAATTGTTTATTGTCATTTCTCAAAGAGTACACCCGTATTTTTGCCGGTCATACCTCATAACCATGATTAGAACTGTCATATTTAGGTTAGTAAAGGTGATTGGCTTTGTCTGATAACGAACACTTATAGCACAAGTAGCCTTATAAGCAGCGTGATACTAAAATAGCAGACTCATTCAAGATTACCTTCCATGTGTTCTTATAGTTTTGCGTCATTACCGTGAGATTATATTAATCGAAAGTTGATCGATATCTCAGAAATCGGTTAGAACATCATTGCCATATGTTATATAACTTATACAATCAAACAGTTAAAAATAATAACACTCACTAATAATATTTTCTCGTTCAATCAAAACTAACCGATAGTTCTAATTCCTAAACGACCGGTTGAAATGGCATTGATATTCTGCTTACTAAATGCCAATCTTGGTCATACACTGTGACAACAAACCTTGTAAACGATAGCATTCTATATTGTAAAGTTTACAATCTCCAAATAAGCAGATTTTACAATGTAAACTCTGCTTATTTGGATTAGATTTCGACTCGGCTCTGGCCTTTGTCACTTAGTTAAATGGAACTGACACTTCTCTATTAAAAATAGCTTGTGGTGCAGCTCTGAACCAACATTCCTTGTCCGAAGCGCATAAATTGAAGAAATGAACTAATGCATCGTGTCCGCCCACCACGGGATGGCGTCCGCCTGGGGCATTGTTATTTACATCGGACTAGATATAGGACTCGGGCTCGTTGGATGTCGTGTTTTATATATACTATTATTTACTTTATGTAGTTGTTATTGTAGACGTATATCTTTTTTTTTATAGAAGAGGGGGCAAACGAGCATGCGGCTCACTTGTTGTTAAGTGACTACCGCCGCCCATGATCAACCGCAACAACATGAGAATTAAATTTAATATCTATTGTTTTATTAAAGTATCTGTTGTATTTTGTAATATAGAGTAAAAATAATGTTTTATCGAAATATATTCTAATCGTACATAATATGAAAATGTAACGGAATAAAATATGTTTCACTTCTGGACAAGCTCGATTTGATTTCGTTACTTTCCGCAACAGTAAGAGGAAAACAAGTCGATGTTGCGAGGGTAATTATGATCAGTGTAACGAAAAACAAAACAATGGGCGTACCAGTCACAGTGTCGATGTATCACAGATGAGTCAGATCTAACGCGCTACTTGCGTCATTCTATATGCTGACCGGCCTCATACAGAGGTGCACTGTGGAACTCACCTTGGCGTCTGCGACGATTATTGACCTTTAGAAATGATTAGTTGTATCAATTGAACTTGTTGTAAAGCTACGATTTCAAATGTTGTTTATATTTGCATTTATAGTTTTATATTGTTTGGTTCGTCCAAACCAAATATAAATATTTCCTCAACGTGGTAGAGCCACGCTGCAGCTATTTTGTACAACATGAATAGTTGTTTCGTGTGATAAATGTAAAGAATCTTATTGCTCAGAGGTGTCAATGCATCTACATTTTGACTTTTGACACTTTTTTGAGGACAGTGTGGGTGTCAATGGGTCACATCATCCACCCACCATCGAGTAGACTGTGTGCTCGTTTGGCACCCTTATTCTATCAAAAATGTAAGGATTTCAATGACGTGGAACGTATTTTTGCTAGTATTTATCTACCAGGCTACTCAAAAAACTATGTTAGTTAACGCAAGTCGGTTTGGAACATTTTCAGACATTAAGATTTTATGATTTTGAATGTCGCTTTAAACTTGAGGACTTAAGGACGATTTTCGTTAAATTTCAAATAGACTTTAAAGATGTAAACTAGTAACCAGAACCGTCGGTATTTATTTATAATAAATACCAACGGTTCTGGTTAAAAAACGCCTACGTGTATGGCGTTCTGAGCGGCGTGCAGCGTGGCGTCAGGTGCGGCTTACTAGTCAGGCAGCCTTCATAATATTATCTAATATTATAAACTCGGCTAAGACCTATGTGTTTTTCATGCACACCGAACGCATCGTTCTACTCCGCTGCATGCCTGAAAATAAGATGTGAAGTCTTCTTCAAAACCTTTTGCAGAAAAAAACGTGTTGGCAGTAAGTAAATAATGCAGAAAATAGAGTAATGACAAATTATATATGAGTGGATTAAATATTCCAGATTGATTGGGAAATGTGCATAAGACTCTACAAAACTACCTGTCGCTTACTGGGGTAGTTTCATGCTGAGCACAACAATTTAACATATTAATATATTTATAGCCACGTGTAGGTCCTTGTCTATGATCTGTATAACGTCAGAAGCAAAAAATAATAGATTTGGCTTAACAATGGTATGTTAGCGACAAGTGCCGACAAAAACAACCTTCCACAGAGCGTGACTGCGTCTCAGTTTCGACAAGCTGATGTATATATAACAGTGAAATCAGGCTTTCGGATTAAGTTTCGAAATCGATTATTTATTCTTTTTGAATTTAAAACCTTTCAAAATTTGAATTTATAAAATTAAAAAGGTAATACTTACTCAGTGATCAAGAGGATACGAATTCTTTAATAACCCTTATTGATTTAATTAGAAGATTATTGTAATTACGTGATTAGTGATGGGTAATGATTTTGTTTTTGTTATGATTTTAGTAATGTATAAGTACGAAAGATGCAATTATTGTTAAAAATAAAGTAAATTAGGCAGGCAGTTTAATAAACCAAACTAAAAATAAACATTTAAATATAGCAATCAGTAAAAGTAAAGTAATAATTTAAAAGAACGATCGAGCGCTATGTCGAATCGAAATCCACATGTAGGGAAACTATAATTTCATAATCTTTGCGGAAGTTATAAGTTATTAACGGAAATATAAAATATCTCTTAGATTTATGTGGATTGAGATTGTATTTTGAATCAGAAGCATTGCGTGCATTACGCAGGTCAATTCGCAAAAGTAAAAAAATAATAATAAATATACTATACTCGTATACCGATCCGTGATACGGACCGATTATCGTGTAGAGTAAATAAAGTCTCCAAATATACAATCGGCCAGACAGGCAGATGTTCACATGCGATAGACTCGATCGGGGTAGGACCACGCTCTTACAGAATACCCGCGTAAAATAGCAGCTTAATGCTACTCTGTTTTCGCATCTGCATTTTGATTCTTAATAATTGAGGATAGATGTAGTTGTCTATGAGTCATAGCATCCACTTACCATCAGGTGGACTGTGTGCTCGTTTATAAACCTATTTCTATAAAAAATAATGTTTTTAACGTCAGATTTCGTCAAGTAAATAAATACATATAAAATACCTACAAATTATGTGATACGTTTATTTACTTGACATATAGTATTACAAAAGAAGAATTTCTTCCATTGAGACCAAAGGCAATTGAAAAAAATGTAGGAATGGCACTTTCGGTGACTGTTGATCGTAATAATATATCTTTATCAGAAGAAATTTTAATAGATTGGACTATTATGTTGTTTATAAATTAATTATGTAGAATACAAGTATTTATATAGCCAGTAGTTGGCAAGCGCCCACTAGAAAATAAGTTACGAAGAGGCTATAAATATCATAAGTGAAATATTAACATAATAATACTTGGAGGCGAAATGTTGTTTGGCCTATACACGGCGGGACGTGGGTGAGCGCGGCGGACCACTTGCCTTGTAGGGAATGTTGATGGGAATTCAAAGAGCTGTAATAAGGAAAACTGAGAAACAGCCATTCGAGTGAACGTCTTAAAAACTTATTCGAAACATTTACCTAGTTACAAGAGTGCGTAGAATTATTTCTAAAAAGACTGCAATTACGTGTTAGAACTAATAATTGTATTTATTACCTTTACATTCTAGAATATTAACAGCACATCTGAGTTCACTAACTTGGATCTTCCACGGCTTAAAATTTCAAGAACACTTTACTAAGTCCCATCTTAACTTAGGGTTCAGAACGAACCCTAAATGAAATACCCATTTTTTCCAGTCCGTATTATATATTTCATTATACATACATTTATCCACCACATTATAATATCGAGTCTCTTTATAAGTCTCATGGAGGCTGAATAACTTAGCACGAAATCGCCCCCGTAAGATAATCGTGCACATTTCCCAACCAATCTGGTAATTCTGGTATTTATGTTATTAAATCCCCTCAAAAGTCATTTCCCTATTATCTCCATTTTTTCACTACTGCAAACACGTTTTTACTGAAAAAAGGTTTTCTAGAAGACCACTTCTTATTTTCTTGGCCGAACCTTTAGTAGAAACTAAGTGCCCACTGTGTTCAAGGATATAGCGGACTGGATATTTTTGGCAATACTCATATTAAATTCAGCACCAATTATATTATGCAGCAATAATATTCTTGATGGATCTATATAACAGTACTTAGAACTCGGAAAACCTTTATAATAAAAGTGTAGCAAAAACTTACATTTGTATAGGAGGATTTCTGTGATGATTTAGGTGAATATGCTTTCCCGCAGGTTTGATTAAATAACATTATTCAAAGCTGTAACGGTGTAAAATGTCGGCCTCAGTACGCATTCAGTACAACAATGTATGAAGGATGTTGTAAAGGCTGCCACGCTTTTGCAGCGCGTCAGGTATGTTTGACGAGGCACGCGTGGACAGCTTTGAAGTAATATTACGCAAAATAATAGCCACTTTGATGAGCCGCGTGCGACACAGTACACAACATTCTCCTAATTTCCATTATGGAAGGGAAAATCGTCCTGCGGTAAGAGGCCCTGGAGCACAGTGCATAATATGGGTTCCAGGTCCAGTATGTTTAATAATAAATAATAATCTATGTTAACTCACTAACTCACTAGCTAATTTAAATGTACTAACAAAATGGGTGTAATTTACCTGAATTATGAATAAATTGTATTTATTGGAATGCAATAATTTCTTGAGTAGCTTCTCAATGCAAGTCTTCAAAACATGCATTACATTTATTTCATTATTGTAGTCGCGGTCAAAAAACAAATAAATTCAAATTAAACATTAACGTTCATTGTGATCATAAAAAACATGATTATACGTGTATAATTCGATCTTACAGGAAGTATGCAGTGTCTTCATGCGTGACTGTTTTAGTTGTTTTTGTGTTTAAAATTTTCAAGGTCTTTTTAAGAATTAACATATGTCTTGACAAAATGAATATCTACAGTTCATAGTTTAATAATAAGCTATTACCAACGATCTAAAGTATTTAATACTTAAGCTTAGGTATAATAGTTTTAGGGAAGGGAAATAATAGATGTTAATATTTTTTTTAAGTGAAGTGTAGAGCGGCCCCTCGCTAGATGGAGTGGCGACCTGGTTAGAGATGTCGGAAGTGAATAGTTGCAAAGTACGGGACCGTGCTTTGTGACATTCCCTGAGGAAGCGCCTAGTTCAGCATTGGACTTGTGATGAGCTGTAATAACCATAATAATAGTTTGAAAAACGTTCCAACTGTTCTGGTTTATTTATTAAAAAGTTGTATCAATCGCAACTTGTAATTTACCAACTCGATTATTTCGAAATATTATGAAAACATCGCCCCATTTACTTTTTCTCTTCTAACTTGAGTAATTAAATCATTGTCGTCGTCTATTCGACATTCATCATAATCATCATCATTCAACACTAAATATACCGCCTTTCATGTAGGTATGTACTTGTGTGTTTCAGTGATACCGCCGGGGATCGCACTTGATTTTCGCGCGGAACTTGCTTACGAAATTTTATAGTTACCTGCCTCTTCATAGCTTCTCGGAAATTACAATAGGAAAATATTATCATTATTCCATCAAGATTCCCCAATCTGTAACAGGAGCATGTTCCCTCACACTAAAACTGCAAATGATCGTATTTCAGGGCCACCGCCACGGCTGGGGTTGAAGGCGGCGAGCCCCGGGGCGGTAGGCGTGGAAGAGGACTGCAACAGCAACACGAGCCTCACCGGTAGTCAGCACTCTGCGCACGATGAACTTGACGCGCACTGTGATAATTCCGGATATCTATGGTTCCTCGATTACAAGTGAGTATAATGTACATAATATATTAATGGTATAAGATTAGTTAGGTCTTCTTCGGTACGGTTTTTATACGCGGTAGAGCAGCTATATAAGTAGTATAGTTGTAGCACGAATGGGTCAGCTCGACCGGGGAAGGACTACGCTCTCACAGAATACCAGCACACTGTGTTTCGTATGGTGAGTGTAGAGAATCGGAGACCCTTTTTATAAACGAGGCGTTCCATCTTAGTCGTCACGGGTGACAACGCATCTGCATTTAAATTCGTAATCGAGGATAGATGTAGGTGTCTATGGGCCATAGCAACCACTTACCATCAGGTGAACTGTGTGCTCGTTTGTAACCCTTATTTTATAAAAAAAATCATTTTGCAGTGTATAGTAATAAATGTTTCAGCTACATGCGTAATTAAAATTACAGTAGCATTAGTATAAATTCTGTTGTTGCAGATTGGATAACTGATAACTTATATTGGGATTGTAAAATCGTAAATATAACACAAATTAATTATTAAATACAGTTGTGTCAACGAAATTGACTATTATGCTATGCGTAACCGAACTATTCATAACTTGAGGGAGGCGTGGACATGTGAAGGGCTTTAATGATAATGATGATGATGATGAAACGAACTATGCGTCATTAGCAATGGTAGTCCACGATGTAAATAGGATCACTCACGTTCATTTTAAGTGAACTTTGTGATCGGTGGCGTGCCCAAAATATTGTGCCGTGTGCCATCGATGGCAGGCGTGCCATTGGTTCGCCATCCCTGACTTACATAATGCTCAAGAAATGATACAAATAAAGCTGGAAATACTAACCCATTAGGTACTATTGAAAGCTTTTAAGAAATAGAAAGTAGATTTGATAACGATTGTTCCAATCGAAATAATTTGATAGAACGATTATGTATTATTATGATGTTATTTAGTATTGTTATCGCTCTTGGAGTGGTTTGAAGTAGACTTTGTTTAGTTTACGTTCTTAAAGCCAAATTAACTCATATAAATATATTCTTATTTAAATTTGATACCTATATCTCGCAGCATGAAATAATTACAAACTTCTGCATAAATTACATATGCATAACAGAAAAACAGTTAATAACGTCTCCTAGACATAAAATGTTTGTGTTGTGGCAATACGAGTAGCATTTACTACTTTATTCATACATAATAATATGTCAAATTCCACAGCTGAACACAGGTCTTCCTTCCCATAG
>DWHP01005621.1:0-11827 GCA_018247895.1 Parnassius honrathi | reverse complement strand
GCAGATTACTTGCCTTCTTCTCGACTCACCGCAGACTACAAGGCAATCCACTGGCACTTGCACATTCGTCGACAACTTGATTGTACCATCGACCTCCGGTCTGAGCAGGGGGGTGATGTGACGGCGCTGTCGTCGCGCCGCAAGCGAAATACACCGAAGCCTAAATCACGCTATCAAAATTCCGAATCATAAACAGTATATATAGAACATCCCCGAACTATCACATGGAGTATTGGCCGCTCCTCGGGCAGAACACCATGCCCGGCGGGAGATTCCCAATTTTCTACGGCCGCGGTATATATTAGAACAGAATAAAAATAGAAATAGAATAGAAAGGCGCAGAATATATTATCAGTTATTAATATCTAGACGAAGTGAGTTTTGCTATAAATGCCAATTAGTAGACAGGCGAAGGCTATCTTAGAAAAGCAATCATTGTTATTACACTTTGACTGTTTGTTCTGATTTATAAAAGATTTTTAAAAATTCATCATACAACATATATTCAGTTATATGATAATGAAATTCCGTAGATAAATTAAAACATTTCGACTTAAATTGTACTGTTTAATAAATAAATTTAAGAAACAGCGATTAAATCTAAGACAGTGCGAAATTTAATGTTTCAAAAGTGCTTCGAAATTATTGGGAAAATAATATATCGAAGTATCGTCGGGTGTAAAGACTTGTAAAATAAACGTAAGTACTATCAGATCTATTGAGCTTGTTGTTAAAAGTGCTATCGGTGAGCAGTCGAACTGAGTTAAGCATTGGCGCGTTCATTAATCTTGTCGCACTGCCGTTTCATCATTAGCACCTCACCTTAAAATGTGCTAAATTCCAGCACAATTTAAGAAAAATCAAAACTTAAATTTATTGTTACGGAGTACATTTTTATTTTTTGTTCAAAAAGTGACAGGAATGTAAATGAGTGTATTGAATGGGCACCTGCGAGTCTGGTGCTGAGATGACGTAACACCAATCGAATAGTCCACATTGTAAGTTTTTACTACATCGTCACTATTTTACTGATTCTAATCTTCATTTACATGATACATATCCTCCATATCCTTGTTACAGATTAATGATAAATAATGTCTGTTATTAAAAATTATGTTTTTAAAAGCACGTATTATAGTTTTACGAATAGTAAAATAATGAAGATACGAAAAAAAACTATGTTATAAAAGTGTTAAATTCTTTGGCTGTCCATTGCCAGACATCGGCCTCTCGTTTACTGGATTCGTCGTAATCCTTCTTCGTACTATTATCGGTACATTAAAAATAGTGTAACTATGCGCCAAATCACTGAGGTTGAATGAGTTACCGAGAATACGTAAACCGGACTCTCCACCACTGAGCCAGATCGATTCACTAACTTATAAGTAGACTCAAAACTTGGCAAAAATACACACAACGGATTCGTACCATTTTGTTAGTGAGATAAAAGACCTGCATCTCGCTGAAAACTATGGTCATTTTTGATGTTTAGTCACTATTTAGGTACATGCCTACGCATTGAAGACTGCATCTCAATTGTAACCAGAAAACTAGAAGAAAACAATATGCTTGCCGAATATGTATTATTACTCAAATGCTGACTCATATATCTGACTATCCATTGTGGAAGGAGGAGTTCCACAAGCAAATAGATGTTGTGGCGATGGGCTCACGTGGATCTCCCATATTCGTCGAGATATTCTTGGAGGCCTTTGAAAAGGAAGCCTTTCTTACTGCTTATGTAAATCCAAGGTTCCTTCTACAAGCGACACGTAGACGATACTTTTCACAATTTTGCCGTATGACTGGACTGACTGAGTCAATGACTGAGACCCCGTGATCACGGGTGTTGTAAAGCTCCCGAAACGTTGCGAATTAAAAATAAGTAAATCAAATGCGGTAAAATCCGTAAAATTTGTTTTCTTGTTTGTATGCATAAGTATTAGAAATCATCTATTACATGCTGATATTCTGAGCGAGCGTGGTTCTTTACCAGTCAAGCTGACTTAATCGTACTGTAATTAAAAAAAATGCAAATGAGACTTTACTCATAACCTTTGTTTTGTCCGTGTTTAATTTAAAACCTACCATTTAATGGCATTAAGACAGAATAAAAGCAGCAGAGCATAGTGCCAAGGTCCTCCAATTCTGCTATAATTACTAAATCGCCGAAAAATTTAAGGTGAGTGACGTAGCCGCTATTGTAGCTGATACCGTATCCTTTCCAGTTGTTGTCATTAATTTTTATTCTTGAAAGTCTAACAATTTTTTTTAATGTTCCAAGGACACTTGAGCTCTTAAGCCTCATCGCTGTATTTCATCGGGATTATAGCCAGCAGTTAGCTTATTTAAAGGACTTGAAATCTTATAGAAAGATCACCAAAATGATGTTTAGGTGTACGAGTAATAGACAATCATATGCAGTAATGTGGTGCATGGTACATGATAATATGAGGTAGATTTTGTGTCACTATCGGCGAGTTCACGGAATTACGGTGGCTCAATATTTAACTATTCTAGGTGGCTACGAGCGGGTATCTGAAGCCGACCTTAACCGGTCTTGGCCCTTACGGTCGACTTTATTGAGACAATTGTTTGATTTATTCCTCTTCATATTATTCATGTTGCAACTGAATCGCGTGCTATTGTTGGTGACTTCAGTTTTATAGTGTTTAATATTTGTGTGACAATTGTTTGTAAGACGTTGAATATTCATTCATATTGTGACTAGTTTAGTTTATATATCTAGTATCTCGGCATGGCCTTTTAATGGGCATATGCAAAAAAATTTATCTGTTCTAACATTTATTTCTTAATATAATATATTTTTGAAATCGAACTTTTAACTAAAAATTATAAAATATTTATTAAAAAATTAAAAGGGCTTAACGTGGTAAACATGCCTCGACATAAAACGATTCATTTAAGTAACCTCATATTTCCATTTAAAAATTAGTATCTTATTTCGAATATTTCGCCTCACTTATTATGAATGACTGTCTCATTTGTCTGACGGTCGTTGGTGTGACTGCTGCATCAAATATTTTCAAGTTAAACCTGAGTAAGGTCAAAATCAGTTTTCAAGATTTTCTATCAAGAAACTCAGTAGCAGCCCTAACTTACGTGCACGTAAAGCACGTAAAGCCACCTCAAAATCCTGCGCCTGATCTCTCTTCGGTCATGTCGGATTACGGCCTATCGGATTATGAGAGTGATGAAATAGAGAGTGAACCTGTGTTTGTGCACATACTCCGATCCTCTGATCTTCTTCGAAACTAGTTGACGTGACTGTTAGGTCTGGAGAAAATTATATATAATAATTTAGCATTTCGTATGAAGGCATAATTTTTTGATTCAAAACTGATTTTTGAAAGACACTTTTTGTTATCTACGCCATTTTATCGACAAGTGGCAAGAAAACAATAGAACAGAATTTGGCAATCATTCTTAAAGTCTTAGATGCTTACATTAAGAACGTCAAATAAGTACAGAAAATATTATACTAATTGCATCACAAGATAAAAGTTCTTGTAATGGTATAGCTTCTAATATCAGATCAACAAAAATTGCACCTATGGTTTTTGACTCCTGCAGTGTATGCGGTGTGTTTGTATTTTACAACTGCGTTATGCTTTTTTTCATTATGATAACACTTAGTAATGTAAAATGAAATGTAAATATAAAAAAATACATCGGCTTATAATCGATACTGATACATTTACACAATACAATGAAACCAAACATTAAACGTCGAGACAAAGACACCTACGATTTCCACCAGCGTTTCACAATTGCAATGCTGTTCGCAGTAGTGGTCTGGATTGTCTACATCTCTCAAGCTACATCCCACTTTAAATTTACTTCTATTGAATAAGGGAGACAAACGAGGACACAGTTCAGTGGTAAATGGATACTGTAGCCCAAAAACGTCTACATCACTCCTCGGTTAAGAATCAAAAGCGACAGTAGCGTAATGGTAAGACGCTGACCGCGAACTCAAAAAGGTCGTGAGTTCGAATCCGCCATTCGACTACTGGCGTGAACCACTCGTAACACAAGCAATTTAAGCTTACCACAAGTGGTTAAGGGAAATATTTGTAATGTTTATAGCATTGTTAATATTCTTTTCAAAAAAAATCTGTAGTTATGTTGTATCTAAAACATCTATAAAGTTATTTATTAAAATATATCTCTGCCAAATAATTAGTCTGTGCGCAAAATGATATCCCGATCACGTCTGTGCATAGTAAAAGTACTTTCGTTCGAGGTCGCATTGTCATTCAAGTTGCTTTATAGCTTCTGGTACCTATCGCCTATTCTATCTTCAGTAGCCTACACTGAATACCTAGATTTTATGAGCCTATTTCTAGCCAGACACAAAGTATCTACAGTTGCCAAATTGCTGTATTAGGATTGAATTGAAAATTTTCTTTTGTTTTTGTAAATATTTCTGTATTCTTCTTCAGATTTTAGTGAAGGCTGGTATTTTAGCGAATGTCTTAGCAAATCATGGCTTATTGAACGTAAGATCATGACGATACTCAAATGGATCGCCGGTATAAGGCTTATAAGATATGGTGTTGGTTTTGATCTGTCGACTGGATGGAGTGCTTCGTAGCTCTTTCAAAGCAATTTTTAGTTATGTTGTTTCTTACACCGTTAGTTACACGAACTACAGGGCATAGAAGGAGGTTATTTTGATAGTGGCTCAAAATCAACGAATAAAGCAAAAACCGGCATATATTATAAAATAAAAATAAAAACTTTAGGTAAATCCAAACGTGGCATGCCTTAAGTGCTCATGATATACGTAAATTTTTTAAACTATTTTTAATATACACAGGTTATTATTTACAATTTTCCGATAATTTTAAGTCAAACGCCAATAAAAAAAATGGAAAATCGAAAAGTGCACGACTCATAAACTCATAATGCTCATATATGATCTTGAAATAATGTAGAAAATATTCTCAATCAACAATACAAAATATTTTTTAAGTTCAGTATGTTATTATTATTGAGATTCAAAAATATTTTTTTTGTCTTACATTTCATGGCTTCGTGTATAATAGACGAAGATATTAAAAAAATAGATTGAGTTGAACAATTGGTATTTTCAAAGGTTATCGTGTTTACCCCTCCATGCGGACTTGATAAATCTACACCATAAGCCACTAAAACCACTTTTTAATGTAAAAATGGAATGAATACATACAATATTTCGTTTATTCTAATCGAGTGTCATAAGTTAATTTACTTAAATTTTAAGAATAAAAATATGTCATTTTGTAAATAGACTCAGTAAAAAGACTAGTTTACAAGATTTTTATGTGATTTAACGAATGAGTTGCGAACAGTAATGACTAAAATATTAATTTAACTAGCTGGCCCGGCAGACGTTTTTCTGCCTTTCAAGTTCGTGACGCGATGAGTTTCATTTTCACACATTCTTTTCTATAGATATATTAAACGTATAGCTTACCATTTTTTACGCTTCCGTAAGCGGATCAAAAGCTGCCTATATGTTACACACGGTCGTTTACTGCCTATATACGAAATGTCATGGAAATCCGGTAGTTTTTTTGTGAATCGTGAACACTCAATTTTCCTACAGATTTATTATATTTATATGTAGATTATTTAACAGCCAATGACTTGTGTTCAATAATGGCGTCATATTTGTAATAACTTTCTTTTTCTTATTTTCTTTTTCTTTACAGCTACGTCATCATTTACGTCAGTAATGTAATATAGTCTATAAAAATATAGAGCGGAAAGACAATTAAATTCATATCAATTTGATAATGTCGTATTACGTATTATTTCGCATGTTTTAATCTATTTTTGAAGATGAGTAATTCATAGAATTCATATCACCTACTTAAGCGTTTGACGTTTACGGGAAAATCGAAAGGAAAAATGGCAAATCTATGAGTGTTTCTACGTTCGTGCTTAATATTTAAATACTAGCATAATTAATCGTAAATCCTTATTTTAATAGTTACTAGTAATTACGTGGTAGAGCCACGCTACAGCTATATCAGCAACATATTTGGAGCAGTATTGTGTAGGCTCGACCGGGAAGGACAACGACCTCAAAATACCAGCATAAAATAACAGCTTTACCCTGCTGTGTTTCGTATGGTGAGTGTATAGAACCGGAGACTCTCCTTACTGGAGAGGAGTTGTTCATCTTCATGGCTAACAACGCATCTGCATTTTTATTCGTGACCGAGGATAGATGTAAATTTCTATGGTCTATAATAACCACTTAATGCCATAGTAACCAGTTAGTATAGTAGGTGGACTGTGTGCTCATGTCATCCTTATCCTATAAAAAAAAAGATATAATCCTCTTTTCACCATCTTTGGAAAGATGTCATCAAAAATATCTTTAATCTTAGAATGTATCTGTATATAGATTGGTTATTATTTACTAACCTCTACAGGAAATCATGCTCATATGCATGATTTCCTGTAGAGGTTAGTAAATAATAACCAATCTATAGTGAAGTCTAAGGTGTATGTATCTTCTTGTTTACCAGCCTGTAAAAGTCTGATGCTGGCACGGACCTCTCCCGTTGTAAGAATATTTGCAGTACCAGGACGCCCCATACCTTTGTTGCTGCCACCCGTTGCCAGTCTTGGTATATAATTTCTGGCATCAACAAGGTTCCGGTGTCACCCTCTGCCGTCTCTTGCGACACCCACGGAATGAAAGAGAGTGATTGATTCTGTTACGTCGCTAACACACCTAAGCTGTTTCTACGTACTGGTACTTCTATCAGGCACTAGGCTGTGAAATTTCATTTTAAATAAATTTTCGCTATGGTCTCTTCCATCAATCAGATGAGTGTGCCATGTAACTTTTTTGTGAAAATAGGTTGGTTTCAAATCCAATCCAATGAGGCCCCACATATCAAAATTTTATTAACGAAGTTACTAAAAGGGGTTTTTACAATATTAAGGACTTTATGGGTGATAATAACCCTTGGGAAGGGTGACCGCTACCAAGAAATTTCTAATTTGTTGTCGCGTTGTTAATTGTAAGTTGTCCCGCTGGGTTCCTTGCTGGTTCTTCCCAGGACAGAGATTTTTTACCGAATCAGTGATAAATTAAAAAAAGTGACTTTCAATAAGTATTAATCTATAGTGAATAAAAAAGTTTTTGTTTCTGTTCCGTTTACCAGATGTCGCTAGTTGACACTGAGATGAAGTTTCTTGTTACACAATGCCATTTAATTGAAAAGTTTCTAGAGTATTATATTAATACACAAAACAATGCATTAGTAGTTTGCTCTCTAATTTTTGCAAAATTTTAACTCCTTTTTAAATTTTTATACCTTTATGAATATTTGTGGTTTTGTTTATTTATTTTTAATCTACTACATAATCCAGAAAGAAAAAGAATATTAACCTTCACATTTTTCAAACAAATTAACTTCCTCACTACGAAGTCTAATTTCCCCAATACGAAGGCTATCAAATATTACCTCATTTTTAAGTGGCACCGTTCTGGTGAATATGCCGTGGATGCTCTCATTAATAGCTCGTTTATGGCTTACAATTTTCGACAGTATTTTATTGATAGTTTTATGGAGTATACTATTAATGTAACGCAAAAGTACAGCGTCGCCGCAAAATGCTCTCCCAGTTCACAACCCACCAACCCCTTACACATTCAGGAAGTGGAGGACGAGATCCGACACCAAAACTCATTCCGCACCACCTCTGAATCTATCGCTGTATCCAATGATGAGGTTTCATCCACCATCAAAGGACTTAAGCCCAAAAAAACACCGGGCGCGCGTGGCCTCTCCAACCAAGCCCTTAAACATTTTCCGGAGCCGGTGATCGCCTTATTGGCCATAATCTTTAACGCCTGCTTCGACTTCGGCTACTTCCCCACCTTTTGGAAATAGGCAACTGTCATTGGCCTTTCCAAGCCAGGCAAACGTCTCCGCCTCCCCTCTAATCACAGTCCCGTCAGCCTCCTCAAGACCATGGGTTTCGAAAGTGTAATCCTCACGCGCATGAGGCGCCATCTGTTTCCCGCAGACGGCGACCCTCTTGTCATGTCTCAACAATTTGGGTTCCGAGCCAAATACTCGTGCCTCCAACAAGTTCACGGAATAGTGGATATATCTTCAGCGGTTTTTATCCTTGCTGTCAGAAAACCATCGCGGTCTTTTTTGACATTGCCAAGGCATTTGATAGAGTCTGGCACGAAGGCCTTATCTACAAATTGTACGACTTAGGCCTTCCTGGCCATCCTGTCCGTCTCGTGGCCTCCTATTTGAAGGATCGTACCTTTCGTGTCAGACACGGAGGCGCGCTATCCTCTCCTCGTCGAATCAAAGCCGGTGTCCCTCAAGGCTCTGTGCTTGCCCCCTCTTATACGTACTATTTACCCCGTCGAATAGTGTCAAACTCGTTGCAGGTGACACAGCCCTTTACTTTAAAAGAAAGCTTGGTGCCAGAAATGGCGTATCGACGTGAACCCGGAGAAGAGCTCCGCCGTTTACTCCGAACATAAACGACGCCACCCCACTGGCATTCCGCCAATCCGGATGTTAGGGACCCCTGTCCCCTGGCAAATAACTGCCAAATACTTAGGCGTCACCCTTGATACGAGGCTCACTTTCGAGCACCATATCAAGAAAGTAAATCGCACCGCGCGATTTTACATGGGTAGGCTCAACAGCATGTTGGGCAGACACAGTGAAATGTCCCTCCGCAACAAGTGAACCCTGTATAAGGTCTGTATACGACCTGTTATGACCTACGCGGCCCCCATCTTTGCTCATGCTAAACTCAGATTATTAAATGAACTTCAAATAGTTCAAAACCTCTTCAGTCGTTGGGCTATGAATGCATCCTACTACGTCCTTAACGCCGACTTCCACCGAGACTTAGAACTCCTGACAATTAAGCAATTCCTAAAATCACTCTCTGAGAACTTCTTCAAAGCCTCAGAGTGCCACCCAAATCTCCTCATTCGCGAGGCAGCTGCTTATGCAGCCTCGCTTCCAACTCGCTGTAGTGTTCGCAGGCCGAGAAACTCTTTCTCGAAACCGCCCAATAAGCTTTCGGCTGACCTGAACTGCCTCCTGGTGGCTCAGGCTGAGTATCCACATCTCATCTCGTAATCTGCGTCAGTTAGGTACGCTTCTCAGCGACTACTCATCGCCGGCGCCCCGCTTTCACTCAAGGGGGGTCGCGTCCTATACGGCTGTAGAGATCTCTCACCAGGTCAAAGCCAATCTCACAGGAGGTGTTTAGTGGGTAAGACACTTAGGTTTCTCGGTGAGTCCCACATAATCACGCAGCCGGCTACGTGGTATGCATGAGCATTCACCATCTCTCTCCCCCGTTTATCAGAGGGTAGCCTTTATTTGCTTCAAGGCGCAAAAAAACGCAAATGTAATAGCAGTCTTATAAGAAAATTTTAAGAGCGATTACTTTTCAGACACACGTATCGCGCCCGTTTTGTCGCTTCAGGAAACAGCTTTATAATGTCCTCCAGACAAAATTTCGGTCATAGCAACCAGTCTCAACGGATTCTAGTAACTGCCGCAGGACAGAATTAGGGCGCTTCACACGCTAAGAAAAGTCGCCGTCTGCGGCAGATAAGACCAATTCATCATGTATACGACAACGATTTTGTCGGATCTAGCCAAGAAAATTTGTCGTGTCTACCCCAGACAAGATAAATAGAGACGTGTACACGATGAGATTGTTTTTGGTCAGTCGTGCGTAGGTTATGGTGCACTAGTTAAGTTGCTTGTAATGAATAGAATCATGTTAGCTACGAAGTAAAAAATGATTATTGCGTATGATATATATAAAAAAATGAAAAAGTACGTAAATACGTCCACGCATATACAAAAGTACCGCCGATTAATGACTCCGGGCTACTGAAAATTTCTTGGCAGGAAATCCCATAACTGTTCTGAGTCGGGATTTTAACCCGGCACCTCAGCAGTCGTGCTTATGATCACTAGACCAATGTAGCAGTCAAGTCAGCTTAAATTAAATTTATTAATCAAAACACAAAATAACAATATCCTTAAACATCAATAATCTTTATCAAATTTTATTTATCACCAGCTTCCAAATAGCTTACAGCTGACTCCAGACTCCTCATTTGGGTGGATTTGCAGGTAGCCATGACCATTGACACCCGGTTTCGAAGACTTTTCACTAAGAAGAACCGTGTGATAAGAGACTTATTCAGTTTTACCTATATCTCTTGAAGTATTTTTAATCTCAGTATTCACAATAGAGTCCAGAAGATACGTGTCACACAGATAACATAATGTTGCAGGTTGAGAGCAAAATAGACTGTTTTCAGAAAGGGAACAAAGAACGAAGAAATGAGAACCACATCAGTTTACGATCGAGCAGAACTTCTTAATATCTTTCATTGTGGTCAACATCCTATGCATTTTCTCAAAATATAATTCGAAATCTGTTGCCACTCATTGAGTCTGCGATCCAAACTCTTTCCTTTATTTATGGGCTATACTCCACTGACTATAAAATTATATATCGTTATAGGAAATTTCATTTAGCATTGCTCTTCTAATTAAAGTTGTTGCCCCTGCCCCCAGGTCTGGCTAGTTTTTAATGTACAACAGCTAACATTCTTCAGCTACCAATGGACCTGTAACTTTTATTATATTTTATGAATTTATTTTAAAGCACTAATTATAAGTACTTGACCATCAAAAGTATGAAAAAAAGATGATTGCCCTGTTGTCGAAAATGGTAAAACCTATAGACATAATTTTAGATTTAGATTTGAAATTGCGATCATTTTTTGGGATTGCGTCGATATTTTATTAATAGAGCGAATGTCGAATAACTACGCTTATTAACTGTCTTAGGCAAGCGGGAGCAATCGTAGGGAAGAAACATAGGCAAATAATCGGGCGATGTCTGTGTCTTTGTTTTTTTTCAATGCAACTTGCTAGGGTTTGCAACCCTAGTGGCGTGAACAGGCCTTTATAAGACTCAGGAGTTTAAAATATGTATAACCTTATATATTTTGAAAACTATGGGCGGGATTGGTTTTTCTAGATTTCCTAGACATTCTACTAGTCTTTACCTCTTTATCGTCATCATAGGAACATTATTTGTTTTATCGTTTGTAATGCACACCGTAGTAGAGAAATTGTAATAAAATACCTAACTTGCGGTTGCATATCATTTCACCAGGTCTCGTGTTTTTGATGACTATGATGGTTTTTGCATGCTACCAACAATCTGCTTCCAAGGAATAAGCAAGGTTTCAGGAGCGTTCTTTGAGGAATAAAATGCATGTCCCACAAGATGTTATTACTCTCTCCCCTTTCGAACCAGAGCAGATTAGTGAGTGATTTGCTGCTTAAAATAAGATCGTTTACAATTTGCTGATAAAAAAAGTTATTTCTGATTTTTGCATATTTTGCTAAATGATTTCTTTTTTCTTCTTTATTAAATATTGGTTGTTTAACAATAAGCCAAAAAGAACTCAATATTAGTCTAGGCTACAAAGTAATGTTTTGTACATTTATTAATTTAGCTAAACATAAAAATACCCTGATAGGCAGCTGATATAACTACCAGAGCTTCAGTAAATCAAAGAGTAATATTTACTTGCAACGTAAACAATCGTAGGAACGCTGTCGTAAACAGAGTTCATTAGGCGAGTTACGTCAGGGTTTTCGCTTCTACGCGTATTTATGATTTATAGGTGAAAATGTAAAAGAAATATTTCAGTTTTTTATAAACTAAGTATAAAGTTTTTAGGAACGATGTTTATTTTATTAATTTGATAATTTAC
>DWHP01005620.1:0-11827 GCA_018247895.1 Parnassius honrathi | reverse complement strand
GACTAGTGGTGGCGGGATTGGTGCATGCAATTGAGGGAGGGCGGGAGGTGCTCTTCAATCCAGGTAAGACACATCATAGTATTTTTAGTTAGCGAAATGTTGCTAAGTAATTAATATATTTATTGTAATGGATTTCCGCAAAGTAACGCCTGATTCTGTCAATTACCCTAACATTAATTTAAATAAAAAATAAGTTTAAAATAACAAAAAAATACATTTTAACAGTAGTAAGTGATCATCATAGATATAGGGCAATAGACTGCAGGAGCTACTTACCATAAGGTGGGCTGTAAATTCCTTTGTTACTTCAGTTTTATATTATATTAAAAAAAAAACCTTTTCTAAGTCAATTACTTGTTATATTACTTTTCGTTACTTACTTTTGCTTTGCGCCCGGGATGGCATCAAATTATTTTGTATTAATTATCACGTTGTAACATACACATGTTATTTCAAGGAAATTTTTATTAAAAACTTTTATTGAAATTCAAAAACATAAAATATGAAAATATAATGCTTAGACTAAGTACATAGTTTGTAAAAAATGTCATAGGTACATAATAAAAAGCTATAATCCTCTTGTGTCAACCCTACCAAAATAGTTAAAAATTTTGAAAGCTCCTTAGATGTTTTGCCTCTGGGCGGTTTCTTTACTCTAAAGAAAAATCAAACAAAAATTGTACAAAATAAATTTATTGTAAATTGAAATATGTTTAAAAAAAGTCCCGCTGGGTTTCTTGCTGGTTCTTCCCAAGACAGAGGTTCTTTGGCGAACCAATGGTAAATAAAAAAAGACTTTCAATAAGTATTATACAATAATCTATATTGAATTAAAATCATTCATTTCATTTCACTCTTGGGTCCGTAGTTAATTCTCAATAATAGCAAACTTGTAGAGATAAAATTAACATTCCGCATCATCCCTGTTAAAATAATACGAAATAGCATTCGAGTTATGTCATTTTAATTAAGATTAGCCTTATAGAGAATTTCCCTTGAATCCGACACGTAGTGCTTAGCATCGATCGGCGGACCCGTAAATAAGCAATTATCCACCTAATTGACGCTTCTTTTTAGAAGATATTCATTCGCCTCGTAAATTTATTGTTACATTATCACTATCATGTTACGGCTTTTACAAAAACAATAAAGAGCTTAAATATTTTTTTAATCTAATTTCTTTGTTATCTTTTTGTCCGAAATAGTGTAAACAATTTTCTTATTGTTTGCGCTTCTTTATCATCCTATTTAAGAGATCATTATTAAGAATCGTACTATGAATTTTTACTAGTGTTTTACATATATAATATATTGTACACAGAAAAATCCAAACCCAAGATAGATATTTTATACGCGTGCATTTTCTATATGATATATACAAAGTAAAATCCTATTTACCAAACTACAACAAGCGCTACAAGTTTCACGACGTCCAACATTTACTTTACTTATGAAGTTGGTTAAAGTAGTGGTAGAGGCATGCTGCAGCTATATTATGGCTGTAGTGCGAATGGGTCAGCTCAACCGGAGAAAGACTACGCTCTCACGGAATACCAGCGTAAAATAGCAGTTCAATGCTGCAACGTTTCTTATTGTGAATGTGGAGAACCGGAGACCCTTTTACTGGAAACGAAGCATTCCATCTTAGTCCTCAGGGCTGGCAATGCATCTGCATTTTAATTCTTAATCGAGGATAAATGTAAATGTCTATGGGCCACAGCATCTACTTACCATCAGGTAGGTGGACTGTGTAGTCGTTTGTCGCTCACATTCAGTAAAAATATGAAATGTGTGAAAAATCGGAGGAACAGGGAAGCGTTAATGTTATTGTCCTGTGTCAACTGAAGCAAGTATTACATAAATACATATCTCATGGGTGCATTTCTTCGTGGCACAACCAAGATCGGTTGCAGCTAGGATCGAAGCTATTTTTACATGATCAAGCATCAATGACTGACTCCGCAATTTTTTTTTGGTGTTATAATTAGTACAAGCCAACAAGTAAGCTAAAATACCTTTCTGGGATAAAGGACTCAAAATTATAAGAAAATAAAAAATAAAAAAACGAGGATTTTTTCAGGCCGTACAAATAGTTGTTTCTTAATCACCCAAACGCTAGCCCGCCGAGTTAGTCCATTAATCTCCTGGTCATAGTAGAACTTAAGCAATTGGACGATTTGACATTCATCCATTATTTATACATCAGTCTTGATAGACAGTAGGAATGCTGAACATAGGCCTCCGCCATAAACTACACAATATATAATATTTTCCATAGTTAGTGCCACTCAAGACGGCAGACGGGTTGACAGCCGCACTTTTTTATAATTTTATTTTATACTGCAGGAAGATGCTGATAACCATCTGTTTCATTTCCCTCTGTCGCTTCTTAGTTAAATCATGCATCATTAGATAAATTACGCCGATATTGCATCATGCATCAGTATAATTCTTGCGTAGCGTGCCAAACTTATCAACAATTCAAGCGTTCAGGCGTGGTGTTCTTAACAACTACTGTCACAGATGTGAGACAGGCGTTACTCTCGATCTTGTTGTCAATTTTTATTTTATTAAGACCTGTTCGCTGTACAACACTATCCTGATCATTGAGCATTTAATTAAATGCTTCTAACGATTCTGCCATAATAACCAGTCGGCAAAACTAAAATGAGTAACTTATTCGCCATTGAGGTTGACTGTTCTTACAGGTCTCGTAGCCTGAAAACGTTATTCATGGTGGCATTAGACTTTCGAGGATATTAAGTGACCCTGTCGTGCCTCTCTATAGTTTAATAGGTTTTATACCATCTTCCTGTACTGAAACAGCCGTCGTAGCCTTACGATGATTAACTTGTAGCACACTCGCTACAAACACAATCCTATTTTGAATATGAACTAATCTAAGTGATTATAATTTTGTAAACAAGGTCTAAACAGAAATATACGAGTATGTATGTGTGTGCACTGGTGTACGCCCAGTTTTTCAGATTTCTGTTACATTAGTTTCGAAGTTACGTGGGCTAGAAGATATTATCGATAAAAAAAAGGTATCACTTTAAGGAAGTTTTCAAGACAATACAACATTTTTTAACTATTTGGTCAACCTACAGACAAAGAAAAAATAATAAATAATGTTAAATTTTATCTACGTATTATATGTACCATAATGATTTGAATTATCGTCAGATTACGAAATATTGAATATCATGCGCGAGATGTTATAAAATTTGTGTCGCGTCTAATAGAGACAGTAACAGTACTCAGTCTTACGCGGTTGCGTGGCTAGAGAAGGACACTTCTCTTAGTTATTACCATATCATTACTGTTATTTAACCTACGAATTAATCTGATGCTACGGACGGGGTTATAGTATCACATCGAAATTCCTCAACGTCAGATATGATGTCTTAAACTAGTTTTAATGTGTTACTGTCATAGTTAGTAAATGTTGCATATTACAACTTAAATATTACATTTAAAAGAATATTGTTCTTGAACCAAATAGCAATAAAATATGAAAAATTTAGTTTTGACAGAAGTAGTTTAATTCAAAACTTTAATCAAGTTTCTCCAGAAATAAAAAATATCACTGCGAAATCGCTAAACCTGCTTATGTGTTAGCGCCTTTGTTTTTCGATAGTTTTATCTCTGTTGTACAAACAAATTTATTAATTTTTAAACCATTTGGTAAGTTGTATATCTTAAATTGAATTATTTTAGGATTTATACATTTTTAAAGGATTTTTTTTAATTTATCATCAAGTACAACAGCCTGGACTCAAGCGATTTTACCTATAAAATTTGTAGATATCGTTGTAAGAAATACTTCTATCATTCATTGTTCACTTTCCTTGCTTCCGTATATAGTATCAGCGATTTATGTAACAAAATTCTAAATACTAAATAGAATTCGAGCAATTTTAAAGAGCTCGAGCAAATTCTAAATAATACATACGAAATAGATTTTACCTATAAAATTTGGAGGTATCGTTGTAAGAAATACTTCTAGGGTTCATTGTCCACTTTCCTTGCTTTCGTATTTAGTATAAGTGATTTATGTAACAAAATTCTAAATACTAAATAGAAAATAGCATTCGAGCAATTTTAAAGAGCTCGAGCAAATTCTAAATAATACATACGAAATAGCGTTATAGCTGTGCTTGTGAGGCAAGGAATCTGTTTATAGGTTACACATTTTATCATTTAGTATCTCGACGCATTAATTGATGGGGAAAGTTTTTTCCACAATCGTAGGAATCCGAATAGGAACAGCGATCTGTCTACTTCATCAGTCTTTGCGATAGCGGCATTGACGAATTTGGACTCCACAGATTTTCATGTAAGAAAAGTGTTAGTAGGTTGTCCCCTCATTGTTCTTTAAACGATGTTATTCAAAGAGTATTTTGTGTCTATAAATGTTCCCTCGGCTTAAGTGCCTTGTGGAATATTTAGAGACGATGGCAAAATGACTGACGATATGACTTTAGTCCCTTGGAAGAAAGGTAAAGCTCTAGTGGGGGATGCTACGTAGACACTTTGGCAGCCTCTCATCTCAGCGATACCCCGGTGAGATCAGTGGCGGCTGAGCTGAACATATAAGAGTGGTGGATCATTGCGGTGTAGGTGAGATTGTAAGTGGGCGACTGATTAGTGGACTGTAATATTTTAGCGTTAAAATTAATTTAATTCGTCAGCGGACACGAAGGGAGACGAGCTGCAGCGGATTAGGAACAAAACATAAAACAGCCCAAGAGAAGGATGGATGAACACGCTACCTTGAGAAGAGCGGTGTGCCTCGTATCTCGTGATGACTCCATGACTCGATTACCTATGACGACAGTACATTTATTCTCAATAGAAACAGTTCTGATTTCTTCTCAACAAAGTCATGTGCTCCAAACACACTTCCAACAATTAAATAATTTAAAGACAACATTACGCAATGATGGCCGCGTGCATTGTATGCAATTTTCGCCCTCATTTTTTTCATATTTTTTTAGCAGGGCTCACCGCGTGATATGTATGTGCGGGAAAAGAATGATAGGGAAAGTATTGTGTCGGCCAACTTAACTAATAAAATACATCAACTTAAGGGTATTGCCCAATGACCTTTAGAATTTGTGGATTAGACTTAGAGTCGTCGAGACACTGATGTATTGCGTGTGGAGTATCCGTCACTGGTCTTTGCCAGCTGCTGGAGATGCTTGCCGCGAGGTGCTAGTGTAATTTTGGGTATTACTTTATTATTCAAAAATCGTAAGTGAAATATAAAGAAATAAACAATGCTTATTGTTAAATGCGTCATTGCGGCTTTTTTCGTATATAATACACACCTAATTATTAAGCCGTTATTGAGACGATTTACAATTTATCTTAAAAAGGAGCCTATTTACTACGATTGTTTTCCAAAAATTGGACATTTTTATAAAAATTTTAAACAATACAACTTATTTTTGGTAACCTTAAGTTAAACATATATTTTTTGTGAGGCACAGGCACAAAGAGATTCACATACAAACTTCTTTAAACATAGGGTGTGTTTTTAGGATTTTAGCGATGTAATCCCCTCAAAAATACGAAATGCAAAGGTGTGCGTTGGCACTACTAATGAGTCTGTGAGAGTTTAATAAAAATTTGTGCCATTTGCAGTGGAAACTATCGGCCCGTGTAGCCCACGTTTGGTAATGTTCCTAAACTCGTCTTCAACTTGTCGTCGCCGCTGGTGATAAGAGGGATTTTTCTCGGAAAGGCTTCCAGTGTTCTTGACACTCAACCACGTTAGTGTAGTAGGACAGTATGATAATTTAAGAGCCGTCTTACATTTTTACGTTACGCAAATTTAGGTATTTTACGCTCCGAACGGGCGACGACCTACGGAAGCGATACTTTTTTCATATTTCTATTCACTCGCTCGCACTGTGAGTATGACAACTAAACGATCTCGATCTTCTATTATACAAGTTTTCTTAGGGTGAAGTTCAGTGGAGGGATAATTTTTAGTGTCATTTTTATGTTATCTAATTAATATATTATAATCTATTATTCATTATTTATGGATCTTAGTGTTGAAATAAGTACACATAAATATTTTAATTGTTTCGCAGTTTGTTGGTTAATTAATCGATTATCTCTACTAACGTATCATAGTGGTATAAATAAATAAAAAATACGGTTCCAACCTGTTTTAATAATTAAAACAACCAACTGTAACAAATATTTTTTTTAATAGGTACTTACAGTCAATTACCATATTTTTTTAATTATGAAAGTATTTGCCGCAACGGCGTTGAACGAGCATACTTTTTATAAAACGTTTGTAACTTGGGTAACATTCAAAATCCAAAATTTGTCGTCTCTGTAGATTTTTAGTACTTTTACTGCATAATTTGGGCCAGTCCATATTGCAAGCATGCCGACATTATCATTTCTCCAGAGATAGGGTATATATTTTTTACTTTTAGTAACACATTGGTAATTGTTTATTTTTCCCCGTTCCGACTAGTAAGAAAGCTCAGCTACAATTAAAATAACTATAATAAGTTAACTATCTGTTATAATAATAATGTGCGAACTTTATACTAATTGAAATATATTGTACGAAAGTAAATACTTCCAACAATCAAAACCTGCGATCGTAGTTGAGTTAACAGCAGCCCCTATAACGGAAATCGACGCACATTACGATAATATTGCAACGAGGCGGAGGGCGCGAAATAAATTGACACAGGTTCCACCTCGAACTGCTCGCGCGGTATTATGAATTCAGATGGTCAGCGTGGCGCAGTGAAATTTATGGTACTTTTATTTAATTAATTAAAAATAATAGTAACAATCATATTTCTAGTTTAAGCAAAATGTTGATGATTATTTTGGTATAAATTTTACTTCAAAACGATGTAGAATTTCGGAGACATTGTGGTTTGTATCGAAGCTTTTTCGGACGTTTATTGAATTATGTCATTTTTTTGCTTACGTGAAAGGCATATGATGAAAATGTATTCTATCATTATTGAAGTATGTCCTATAGTTTAATTTTTTTTTGTGAGATAAAAATGTTTTTTGATGGTCGATATTCAATAGAATCTATAAATTAGAGCTCCCAAATTATGTCTCTCAGAGTTTTGGCCTAAACATGCATCGGGAGAGTAAATAAATAAGTTTTCTAACATTTGCTCTAAGCTAATTTTTAGTAGAGAAAGTTTCATCAAGTAATTGTTATTTCAAGTAACGAACGAAAAAAATATAATTTCAACGAGGAAACCTTGTAATGTCGCGTTTTTTTGTAATACACCTTTTAAGATTTTAGTTTTAAATTGTTTTATTGTGTTAATTAAATATTTCGTGCTTTAATGTTATTTTAATAAAGTCTAGATGAGGTAGGTACATAAATATGGTGTACAAATATGTACAAAGATAATAACTAGTTGCTATACTTATTTTCAGTTAGAGTTAGCATGCTCTCCTTGACTGACTATTAGCTAAGTTATGAGGTAAACCTTAAACGTCTTGTTTGTATGTTAACCAATAGAAAAATTAATTTTATTTTTCATTCACGGGAAAATATAGGATAATTTAAATGTAAATCAAATCAAAACAAATACAATTTTAAAAATAACGGCAACAGTCTGTATGAGCAGGATGTCGTCAGCAAAAGCAGAGTTTCGTTATTCGTCTATTGTTATGAACAATGGCCGGCTGTGAGCTGTCAGCTTCTACTACAATACCGGAGGATGTGCCTCTGACGGCGAAAGTGATGAAATTATGATAATGCAGATATATTGTATACTAAGTAACCCGACATAGTTGGAATTTAAATGAAAATTAAATGTGAATAATAAAAAAATAGTCTTTCTATACGTGTGGAGCCACGCTGCAGTTATATTATGGTTGTAGCAAAAATACTCGAGCAGCAAAGGACCACGCTCTCACAGAATACCAACGTGAAATAGAATTGGTTAATGCTGCTGTGTTTCATATGGTACGTATAGAAAATCGGAAACGCTTTTTACTGGAAACGAAGCATTCCATCTTAATCCTTAGGGGTGACTAAGAATTCTGCATTTTGATCCTTAATCGAGGAATGATACAAATGTCTTTCGGCTACTCAATCCACTTACCATCAGGTGGACTATGTGCTCGTTTGTCACCCTTATTCTATAAAATAAAAAATAAAATTGCTTGCAGTATCACTATATCATTTAAACTTATTATTATAGACTATAGACGTTTTTCGTTACCACACCAAAAATTTTTCCTGTAAATATTGTAGAAGATATTAATTTGGACATAAACTTGGACCCGGAGCACTTACATTAGTAGTATTATAAGTAGACTGTAGTCAAATCAAAAAAAGAAATAGCCTACTTGAAATACTTTTGACGCTTTAAATAACCTTTGACGTGTTTGTAATCAATTATAAAAGAATTTATCCCAAAATATAAAATAAAAATATATCACTAAAGTTCTATGGACTCCATCAAAGTCAATTGCTATTACAAAATAATAACTGATAAAAATCCGCTAGGTTTAAGTCATAGTTGAATTTTAAGAGATCCGTCGTTTCGTTGTCCGGTAAAATTACAGGGTAATTTGTCAGGTTATACCGTTTTTTAACTCTAGGGTGGTTACTCGGAAACGTGTGTTCATCTCACCCCAGACGGGCTGGATAATCGGAATTCGTACATTATTTTTCTTCCAATTTTCTCCCTCCACTATGTGCAGCCATTTATAGAAAACAGATAAAGATTGGCCCCTAGATAGTAATATACATTAACCTATCTTTAAAAATATTTGTATGTTTTAAAGGTCAACACTGAAATAAAACGTGTGCCTCACAGGATTACACATTCATTGGAAATCATAGGAATCTCTGCTTAAAATAATTTAAAATGAAGGTAAATGACAAACATCCAAAAGAAATTTAAAAAAACGATTGGAAATGTATATTAAAAGTGACGAATTTAGCCAGGATATCAAGTTACGTCTACTCAATAATGAAATTAGTGTTGTCCTGGATATATTATAGAATTTATAATACGTAATAATATTATTTAAAACGAGGAAGTTTAATTTGATTTAAATCCAACACGTAATACATGGACTTTAATAGTCTGTAACTTAATTAATAATTAGTGTAATTATTATTATAACAAAATTAATGATTTGAACTGTACCTAGGGTAAAAATTCGGAAGAATGAATAAAATTGAATTCGGTTAGATGAACACACGTTTCTGAGTATTTTCCCTATGAACCACCAAAAATGGTGTGGGTAAACGGAATAACCTAATTAATCTACAAGCTTAAACTATTTTCAGGATATATAGGATACATTAAGATAGAGTTGATGAAAACACAAATACCAGTGTTCTTAAGACCGCCGGTTAGGAAGTACTTTCGCGTACACATTTTAATAGTTATGTAATTATTATTTCACGGTTAATAAAATGGACCGCGTGGGCTAGTGTTTAAAATACTTGTATGCAGAAGTCAAAAGTCAACATTTAAATAAAAACAAATGTTATTGGTAATCGGTTGTTTTGTATTGTTTGGCCCTGTAGAGACAGTGCACGCTTGTCTGCCTCCGCGCACACTGTCTCCTTCATACTTGAAATACTCGTATTCTGCGACTTTGAACTTTTAAAACCCCTTGAATCTTGCGGTTTCTTGACAATGCTAAGTAGGCTGATCCCACAGAAGTTTTTATAGTCTAGCTGTGCACTAGTCTCCTGGTACTAGCTTATGTTACACAATGATTTAAAGAAAATGTACAGAACAGTCTTGGCACCACTCGCTCGTCAGGATACATAATTACTAATGATACTTCATCACACCCATCTGCCTTACATGCTTTCATAATTTAATCTCTTTATTTTATCCATATTTATCTCACTACCTGTTTCCATTCAGCCTAAACATACACAACGGCCTCTCTGATAGATTTCCTCACAGAGAGGATTGTATCTTAGTTGCCATCCTTGGCAGGCGGGTTGGCAATCGCAATTTTTTACGATTTTGAGCTGTTTCAAAGAAGATGCTTCTGTTCTATTTTTCCTCTGTTGCATCAACGCCACGGAGCAAAATGAGGTAGTGGATATTCTTATACATTTTTACTTTAGATTCCTCTTCACAATTTAACATGCTTTTAAAGTATTGATTCAATCACTTTGAAGTCGAATCTTTGTCGTTCAAAATACAGCCAATACCGTCTCCAACTGCATTTATTTTAGTTTTACTTGGTAGTCCTAACGACTTTCAAGAACATTTTGATATCTACCTGGAGATTGAAACATATCATTCTTTTCCGTTCTTTGTTTTTTTTCCTTTTTACTGCTTTTTACTCACTTAGACGTCTAAAACTGCTTTTTTGCTTAGAATCTTATCATACATACAGCCAGATTCAGCAGTTTAAATCGCTGGTACATCTAGTTGTAATGTCATATTTGCTTTACCTTCAACATCATTATCCCACCTGCTTATACCACATATTTTTGTTGCTGCATCCACTAAACCTCTCTTAACTTTATTCCACTCAGTCTCCAAGTTCGAATCTTTCATACGAAACTCAATGTTATCTTTTAATTCGTAAAAACAATTAAGTTGACTATCAAAAATATATTTTCGTAATAGTAATTTACAACGCAGTTTGCAAACGGCGTAGAATGATGCTGAATTAAAATAAAACCAAAATTGTTCATCTAAGCTAGTGATATCTATATTTGTTGGCTGTTGACTCTCATTAATTAATTTTTGTACTTATCTTCTATCTACACTTACTACTTATCTTGACTATACTTATCTTTATAACTACGACCCTACACTGTAAACAAACAAACAAACAAAACTTATTAAGCACTTACTGATAAAACGGGATTATGATATAAAACGTTGAGAATGGGTTCACTCACAACTAGCTTTTGATTTAAGCGCGCTGAAAAATTTATCCCAGTATCTACCGCGTACTGCTTTTTGTGAAGAATGATAAAAGTACAACGCTTCGATGAAATAGTTTGTATTACGTAAAATGAATTGAATCTGAGCTATATAGGTAATAAGTTGTTGATAATGCATGGAGATAGGTTTTAAAGTGAAATGTTGTGAAACTTTACTGTTTTTAGTTTGTTCGTATCATTCTCATAAAAAAACTTTCACATTCACTAGTTTTGGATAAGAGTTTTTAGTTCAGCCTAATTAAGAAGAATTGTTGTAGACTAAGCGTTTGCCTTTGCCTTTAAATTTAATGGTACGCGAGTAACCTAAGTACGATCCCTGCTGGTAATACTAAAATTGTTAATTACAGTTCTTTGTGCTAATTTACCATGTGCTTGGTGGTGAACGAAAATATTATATGATAATCTAGAAATATATCTGAGAAATTGTAAAAATATTTCAAGGAAAACTGAAGCACGGCAGATTAATTATTATTGATTACATTTCTTCTTCATCATCACCAATCCTTAACATTTTAAATTAGTCATTATAATGCCGTTCAAAGTTCGTTCTCGGTCCGATCTCGGTATGATAAAATATTAACAAGTAAGAAATATGTGGTGTGCATTCATACTATCTGTAACATTTACTAAAACTATTACTATTGTTATTACTACATACTTCTACACCTCTCTCTCAGCATATACTGAGGAGGTAATAATAAGAATTTACATATATATAAATTCTAATGATGTTTTCTGTACTTCCTTTTTACCCTATGTTCCTAAAGAAACTATATTTAAATTATCAATTATCATTATAGTAATACTAAATAAAAAATGTAACAATGTTGGCATACATATACACACACACACACACACACATACATATATATATAT
>DWHP01005619.1:0-11827 GCA_018247895.1 Parnassius honrathi | reverse complement strand
GTTAGCTGTTTATGAGTACAAGTAGATGAAGTTAGTTGAATAATGTACAAATTTTCTCCGCGGCATTGGTGAGAAAAATTTTCATGCTCCGTAATTTTGTTATTTTTGACAAAAAGAAACACTAAAAAAAGGAGAAACATTTTATTGTGCGTAGATGTGCAATTGGTTTAGCATCTGATCGGAAAAATAGACTGAAAATGACTTTTATTTACCTAACCTAGCGATCGCAGCGCTTCACTTACAGTGTCCGTATTTCTGGGAGACTATTTTCTACAGCGATCGTTCTCTTGTTCTCTAACCTTCATGATGAGTATATAGTAATCTGTGGTTTGTGTTTAAGGTACTTAATAATATTGTAGTTTAGGGGTATATATGTTCTGTGCTTTGGTACTTAATAACCATAACACAGAGTACCTTTGTATAAACTCTAACTTAATAATTTGAATAAACTATATAATCAAATAGCTATTAAAAAGTAGATTATAAAATATAAAATTTGTATATCATATTAAAATATATTTATTTATTCATGGACTTAACCATAAAGGATTCGAAGTAATTAAGAAATTTTATTTCGTAACCTGCCAGGATATTGCTGTTCACGAAGGATTTTATTACTCCTGTTCACTCTTCTTTCGACAAAATGGTATTTTTAAAGGGTCTGTGCTGTATACGTAATAAACATTGGTTTCATTCATGTAAACGTTTATATAGTAATAGAAACATATTAAAACTGAGTGAACGAGGAATGTATCAAGATATGTTCCCAAACACAGCGGCGTAAGCAAGTAGTTTAATTTTATTATTGACTGGTGGTCTCAATCTATTGAAAACTTTAATTTACTAATGTTTCAGATCTGATATATTGAATTTATTAAACAAATGTCCGCAGTGCGTTTACGCTGGTTTCGACCCCACTGCCAACAGCTTACATGTTGGAAACCTCCTTGTAATCATAAATTTATTACACTGGCAGAGAGGTGGACATAATGTAATTGCACTGGTAATTCAGCTTTATGTTTTCAATTTTATACCAACACTTAAATAAACTCGTCAACATGATATATAATTATTACTTTTTGGTAATTTTACTAGCTTGGTGGAGCTACAGGATATATTGGGGATCCAAGTGGAAGAAATACAGATCGTGTAGCATTATCAAATGATGTTATACAAGAAAATATTCTGTGTATAAAAAGGAACCTTGAAACTGTTTTTGAAAATCATAAAAAATACATTTGGCCTGAAAAAGGAGATAAACTGAAACCTCTTAGGTAATTATATTGTGGTATATAGAGAATTATAGCTTATAGCAGTTTATTAGCAGCAAATTAGTTAAGTGCTCTCTGTAGTTTGTATAGTATTAGAGTAACCTGGGTTTGATCCCCACCAACACCAATGGAATTGTTAATTGCAATTTAGGTGCTGATTTATCAAATGCTTGGTGGTGTAGGAAAACATTCTGAGGAAACCTGCTTGTCTGAGAAATTGAAAAAAGTGTTTTGAAGATATATGAGGTCTGCAACACACAATGCAGGAGCGTGGTAGACATTTTCTTGCCCTTGGACCGTCTGTGTGACAACTGCAGGCTGTAATTTTACTTTACTTTTACATAAATAGTATTTATTAATCACCATGACTATAGTAGGGACTACAAAAATCATGTTGCATCTTTTTCTGAAAGCCTTTATTACTGCCTTTACTACTAAATTGATAAGCTAACAGTCCACCTGATGGTAAGGAACTACTGCAACTATTTAAAGAAAAAAGGCTATAGATGAATTGTCACCACTGAGAACTATATTAGAATGCCCCTCAGCCTGTAATATTGGCTTGTTATACTTGATAGAAATAGTAAAATAAAAAAGGAAAGTTACAGCCTACATATGTCCCGCTGCTGGGCACAGGCCTCCCCTCATTTCTGAAAAGGTTTTAGGGCAAGGAAGTGTCCGCCACGCTTCTCCAATGCATGTTGGTGAACTTCACATGTCTTCGAAATATTTTTTTTCTTATTCTTCAGACATGCAGGTTTCCTCACCATGTTTTCCTTTACTACCGAGCACATGGTAAATCAGCACTTAAAATTGCAATTAAAAATTTCATTGGTGCCAGCGGGGATTAAGTCCTGGTTACTCTCATTCTGTTGTATTTACAGAGAACCATCTGAGCTAGCACGGCTCATTACTGGTTAGCACTCTGGACTCTGATAGAAAGGATTTTTCAACCCAGATGCGCTTATAGCATGTGCATAAAACATGATAAATTATCATAAACTTTTGATAGTCATAAGTCACCATTACACAATACAGCACTGCTATTGTACTAAATTGTGTAAATATGCTATGCCAAATATAATAGTTTATGTTGTAATTTTGATTTACATCAGCTGATCATATGCAACCCGGTTTACAAACAATATCGGTAGCATGTGGAAAATATTGATGAACTGTGAATTGTGGAACTTTGTGAATTAGTTATAATTATTATAGAAGTATGCATAATATTGTGGTGTTGTTTTTAGGATTGTCAACAATGAAAGTTGGTATAAAGAGATTAATTCAATACAGTTTGTGAGTGACATTGGACGTAATTTTCGAATGGGAACAATGTTATTGAAGCAAAGTGTCCAAAGTCGGATAAATTCTGAAGTAGGCATGAGCTTTACAGAATTTGCTTATCAGATATTCCAATCATATGATTGGTTACACTTACTAAAAGGATATGATTGTAAGTTCCAGGTAATAATTATTATCAGTAAAGGTAAAACATTACAATCATCGCTTAGTGTATCAGATTAGGAATCATTGCTTAGTGTATTAGGTTAGGAATCATCGCTTAGTGGATTAGGTTAGGCCATTCAGTTTACTGGCTGATATTTTTTCAAAAAGTATGTTGCAAAAAATGTTTTTTGCAGCAACTATATCCTTTTAAAACACTTATATTTCCTTTTTACTGCCTGCAAGTGTACAAATGAAAAATATTTATTCATAATTGCTTACGACTTTATTCCAGAACCTTTTTGAATACAGTCACTGCCTCTTCATGGTTTATAAAGCAAATACCTCGCACTTCCCTAACTGCCTTGTTGGTCTAGTGTTTGTAAACGAATGCTGATCATAAGTTACTGGGATAGGTTAAAAATCAGTTATTGGGTTTTTCTGCCAAGAAATTCTTAGTAGCAGTTCGAGTCAGAAAGTTAGCAGTGTTTCACCTCCGTGCCTAGGAGAGCACGGAAAGCCATTAATCCTGCACCAGATCTCTATTGGTCGGTTTGGTTTATTGTCCCATCAGAATATGAGAGTAAAGGAATAGAGTGCATCTGTGCATGTGCATGGGCACTATAATCCTGTACTGCGCATATGGCTAATCTTCGTTGAGACTGGCTGTTGTGACCGAGTTTCGGTCTGGACCTCACACTTATCTACATCTTTCCGTATCTTATATACAGAAATTTCAAAATGTACTATTAAAAACTTGTTAATACACAAGTCTATCCAATTATGGAAGCAAATTCAAACAGCTATTTTTATTCTTATATCAAAATAAGGAAAGGGAAATTTCAAACAAAATAATTTTTATATTGTTTTTAGGGCTTCATCAAAAGACGCTCATTAATATAATAACATTTTTTGTTGACTATGACCACATCACAAGTTTGTAATAAACCATAACTAGAGGTTAAGAATATCGTAAAAAGCCTATTTAGACAAACAATTATTGTTTGTATTAAGAGCCAAGCCAGCTCCACAATTATGAAATTTATTTTACTATTTACTATCATTTATTTAGAGATTTTTATGACAATTATGGAGGTTTGTTTTGCCTATGTTTATAAAACGTCGTATCAAAGAAAATACGAAAATAAATTTATGATATATAATTTTAGCATGTTGCACAGTATCATGTTTTGGCTTTTTGTAACAATTGTTACATAAAAGATGCAGTGTTATAATTGTTATTTATTCAGATCTGTAAATTATAGATATTTAATTTGTTTTTTCTTTAAGATTGGTGGAAGTGATCAAATGGGCAATATTACTGCTGGACATGAACTGATAAGCAGAACAGTAAACAAGAAAGTTTATGGTAATATAGACAATTTCAAACAATTGTTATTGTGTTTATTATTTTAATTTTATTAAATATAAAGCTAAAATTTCGAGAGCATTTTGTATTAGTTAGTTGTTGGTATGCAATACACAACCATATCTTGAATTTTCGCATTTAGGTTTAACTCTTCCATTAGTCACCACAGAAGAAGGTGACAAATTTGGTAAATCAGCAGGAAATGCTCTTTGGTTGGATGCTAAGAAAACTAGTCCATACAGCTTATACCAGTATTTTGTAAGAACTAAGGATTCTGATGTAGAAAGATTGCTGAAGCTCTTCACTTTCTACAGTTTGGGTGAAATTAAAGATATAATGTTCAAACATAGAGAGCATCCAGAGCAAAGATATCCACAGATGTGCTTAGCTGATCAGTTAACAACTTTAGTTCATGGAGGTAAATAATAAAATATTTATTACTAAATCGCTCACCGAATTGCCTATGGTTCTTAATTTACATTATCGTAGATTTTTAATATTACTTGCTTATCAATGCTTAAAAATAAGAAAAAATGCGTAAAGGTGTGATTTTATGGCCACACTTTCAACTTCCCATTTGTTAACTATTAACGCTAAACCGGTTTAAATGTAAACCTATTCAGTGTAATAATTTACTCTCATTATTTTAAAGATCACTATTTTATGGCAATCTTTCTATTTGGTCATATGGCCAAATAGAAAGTTAATAAATTAGACATGTATTTTAGGTAGATCCAATTTCTATGACAAAAATAAAAAAAGAATTACTTGTAATCTGCATTGAGTAAAAATTATCCAATGTCCAAATTATTCAATGTAATTCCACCTTTCTAATCTATGAGAATTTTGCCTATATTAACCCAGGAACTTCATTATTTTTTCATACTTGTTTTACGAAATATGCAGTAAAAGAACTTTAGCCCATTGTCTAATAAAAATATCGCTCAAATATTATGTTAGGATCTTTGAAATAAAACTTCTTTTGTTTAAATTAGTAAAGGAGCTAAGAACCTAAAAATAAGTAACAGTGGAGTGAAAATAATTACGGCTTAGCCTTATATAATAAAACTATTACTAGTATGTGACTGTGTGACAAAATATGTGTCTGTAAACACATTGCATTTACAGAAAATGGTCTTGCACAAGCGCGACAAGCGACGGAGGCAATATACAGCAAAGATGTAAAATCACTTGTTGCGCTAAGTTCATCAGACTTAGAACAAGTGTTTGAAGGAGCACCTGTAGTGAATTTACTTCTATCACCTGGCATCTCTGTACTGAAGCTAGGAATGATGGCAAAGTGCTTCCCAACAGAAAGTTAGTTACCATGATTTATTTTGTATTCAATCCAAAACACATTTTCTTAAAATTAACATCTAGTTGACATACATAGACTTTTTGGTGTATGTTTAATGTTCAGCCAGTTTTTTTACTACTGTATTTTAACAGCTTTTGTAAATCATTTCTTAACAGCACTAAAATGTATTTAATACATGTTTAACCCCATTTTTTTCATGTATATTTTCAGGTGATGCAATGAGAATCATTCAAGCCGGAGGGTTTTATATAAATCACCAAAGAATAAAAAATATAAATGAAGTTATAACAGAGTCTGCCCATATTCTACCGAATCTAATATCACTATTACGAGTTGGTAAAAGAAACTACTACATTGTCAAGTGGCAAACATGATATTGTTAATATTTTATAAATGTTTTGCTTTAAGAGGAAATAAAAAGCATTCATCAGAATATAATAATTATTATTACTTACAACAGAAGCTTGTATACTTGCAGTATATAATGAATAAAATGCGTATCACATAAACGTTGTAAATACTACATAACATAGTCTAGAGTAATATTCACTGAAATAGCGTGGCTAAAATACAACTAATTAATGCACTGTCAAGTCGTAAATATCGTAAAAATATGGCTACTCATAATACAACTCGTTACGTTTTTGTGCATTGTCCCGGCGCCGCGGACTTATGTCAATCTCCCTAATATCACAAAGATTTATCCGTAACATTATATTGTACAAAAACTCATACACAAAGCACAACATATTGTTATAGCAAGCATTGTTTGTAGTAAGTGATATGTCTTTTTCGCAATTACATCTTGCAATTACAATGAATAAATACATCTCGTTATTACTGAAGATACATATTCTATGAAAAAGTATACCTTTAATAAATATGGAATAAAAAAATAATTGACCAATGCAAAAAATATATGATGCATTAAGGTTTCTATTTGCACTACTAATACTTGAAAATCAGCCGATTCCTATATTTTATTTGTAAATAGAGGGCATCAGTCTGCGATTTTTAAAATCGTTTACTTACGTAAAATGCTACTGTCAATATTTTTAATTTTTTATCAACATTATTGCGCTCTTTTGCGTATAAATTAGTCATGCGCATTTACTTAGTATTAAAGCTAACTTAGACTTGTAATATAAATAGTTTAGGAAAATCGTAGTTAAACTGGCATTGTCTACAGAAGCTTTGAATGTTAATTATATAATCAAAGATGAAAAAATTTACCTGATCAAGGAAGTTTTTCGGGAATACTAGTTAACCCTTTCGTTTAGTGAGTGACTTTAAGCGGAGATCCCAACAAACATTGTAGGCAAATGCTAAAAGTCCAGTTAATGTGTACATTCATCACTGTCCTAATATGACATAATGATATGATAATGAATATATTTTCATTTCCGAGACTTGAATGTATCCCCCTGTTATTACTGGCCATTGAAAGTTTACACACTATGGGATCTTTTCTTCGCCGCCAAGATTGCATATAAGATGATCCCAAAAGATCATCATTGATTCATTTCCTACACTATTTACGCCACAAATGCTAAGCATGATCACGACTTTTTATAAAAATACAGGACGGGAAGGACTAGAGGTCGGTACTCTCGTGTTGTGGGGGCGGTACTGGTGGCGGTGGCGCCGGTACCATCGGCCGTGGGGGCCGCGCTCGCGGCGATACCGGCGTCTCCGTTATACTGCCTTCCGACTGCGACAACTGACGACTGGCGCTGCTCAGACTCTTGGGCTCCTCTAACTCCGCGTCCTTCCCACCAGAACTGTGAGTACGTTGCACTGTAGTCCTAGGTGTCTCTTCCGTATCCGTGTTTCCGCCTACTTGGATGACAGTTGGATGCTGTTTATCGACCGTATATATGTGCGTGCGTTCTAGCACCGTCGGTGCGAGGTCCGTGTTGTCGGCGGAGGTGCGCGCGCGGAAGCTCTGAGGACGCAACGTCGCCGGACGTTCCGGGACGGCCGGCTTGTGTCGTAATTGTACTTCGCCGGATTCGTTTTCAACCGGTACTCCCGGCGATGTTGTCGTCGGTACGATGGTTCTCGGCGCCGCAACAGGCCGCGGCGGCGGTTGTCCCGTTGGTTTTGTTGTTACCTGTATCCTCGTTGGTGCTAGCTTAATTTCCGCTCCAAGTGAAGCGGGACCGCTCGATACGTCACCGATTACTTTCATTCTGCCGACTACTCCTGTTGTCGCCGTGACGTTTTTTACGATCAATGTTGATTCCTTATCACCTTTACTATCGATAGCTTTCAAACAGTCGAATTTATCTTTCTCAAACTCTAAACTTTGACGGCGTATATCGGTTAAGTTTTCACGGCTGGCACTTTTAGCTGCTTCTTCTTTTAGCGCTTTGCTTTGGCGATACGTGGAACGGTTGATCGTTTGCACTCCCGTAATGACTTTGCCCGTGTCCGAAATAACAGGACGCGGTGGTTTAGCCGGTTTTTCGTTCTCAACCTTGGCGGGAACTTGTTGCTCCTTCGCAGCGTCGGTTACTTGCGTTTGAGCCTCCGCTTTCTGTTTATTTTTATCGGGAGTAAAGTTGGGTGGCACTGGCGCTTTGTTTTTCCGCCTCATTATAGGTTTTGGACTTCCGTGCGGTGGACTAGATTGATCGGATAGGGAACTGTTTGATTGAGCTTTCTTTATATCACTATCTAATAATATTAAACTAGTGTCATGACTGTTGCTTCGCGAGTGACGGCCCGGTCCATCTGCGTTGTTTTTTTGCTGCGTAGATTGATGGTTATAATCGAACATGGACTTGCTCATTGAGTTGTATTCTCCATTGGACTGTTCCTGGCTCAGTGCAGCTGTTTGATTATAGCCATGAACGAAGTTTGGAGTGAAACCGTATTCGCACTGATCTGGTAGTAAGTCCTCTTTGGTGAATGTGTTGAAGAAGTTTATTTCGTCTTTGAAGAACCAGTCGGCGTGCTTGATGAGTAACTCTACGACGCAGTTGACTGCGCTCGTGATGTACATATCTAGAGTAGTTTCGTCAGCCGCCCACAGAAGATTGGGGGCAATAACTATAGCTAAATTTGATGGTGTCATTTTGTTTGTGCCTTGATTTTGCGTCAAAGCAGACAAAAATTTAATGAGATACCTAAGGTTTTGGTAATTAGCAGATGGAAGTAGGTGTATAGCGTCCCAGACGGAGTTCAAGCGTGTTTGTTCAGAGGGTTGGCGCGATGCGTTGATAAAATTTTCGTAAAGACGGTACGTTAGAAGCGGCTCGGGTAGTTCACGAAGGTATGACTTGAGCACTGATGCGACTACGTGCACGTCTCTGTAATCGCGAGGGAGAGGAACGGTGAATAGACCCGCATCCAAAGAAAGTTTCATTCTTCTTACTTTAGACAGACCTGTAAATTGTAAAAAAAAAATACTGAATTTTTTTCCAATGAAGATTTCATTTGTCTTTGTTTAGTTTCCCGTGTTAAAATTAATATTCATGTCAATTATCCCCAAATCCATCATTCAGCATTTACCTAGAGGTTGATGATTCTTTTTTGTCTTTCATACAAAATAACTGAAGAATTCCATACCTGAATAGACTTTCATGCACTATTGTCTATTACATAATCATGTTTTCCATGAAAACTCTTTATGGTTATCAAATTGAGAGTTAATAAAAACTAACAACAAATAAATATAAGCTAAAAATACACTTGATAATTTTTTTAGTTATTTTCACTAAGTACTTTCCATATACCATTACTGTTACAGCCTATCAAAGGTGTACCTGCTGGAAATAGACCTTGTAATAAATTGCCTCATATGGGGGATATTTGCCACAGTTGCCACGCTTTCAGGCAGGTAAGCAACCGCTGTTTTTATCTGCCATTAGGAAGGCGCTGCTACCATCTCCTAGTTTGTTTCCCCTGTCGCGCCTTACGACATCCACGGGACGACATGGAGCAGTGGTTATTCTGACATACATAATTTTTTAGGCGAGGCGTATGTTCGTTTGCCTCTTCTTCCATTCATGATGTGCATGACTAACGCCAAAATCCGTATATTGCAGCGAACAGGCGGCTGACCGCGTACTGGGGAGCAAGAGGTGCTTCTCTACAAAGCAAATAAAGGGCGTTATAGTGGGTAAAAGAAATTCGGTTACACAACCTGAAATGGAGGAGGCGATGGCGACCAACTAACTCGATGGCTTGTCACTATCATCTATAGACAAACATCAACCACTGTGCTGGCGCACAGGATTCGGTTCTGCAAAGTATGACATAGTTGTTGATCTAGGTAGAGGTGACCATTAAGCTGACAGCGATGGCTTAGTGGGCATCATATCGTCGTGAGCTGCTGGCGTACCACACACCTCTGTCAATGGTTGCTAGGGATAAAGGATATGCGACTTCGACGCACTTCTATGCCTAACGCCCCTTGACTTTTAAGTAGACAAGGAGGCGTTTGTATAGGATCAACGCTCAAGATGATTTGAGGTTGCTTTCCTATGGATTGGAGATCTAAAGGGTCAGATATCATGGCTCGAACATCGACGTAGGTATGTCAACCATAATATATATTTATAAAAAATTGGATAGTCAAATGCAGCACTTCTAGCTCTAAGATCAAATTTAGTAACCTAAAAACTAGTAGGAGAACATTCTGGGATGTAACAACAGGGTCCTGACCCTGTTGTGTATCACACAGGTGTATTGAATAAGGCGACAAGTTCGCATGGAAGGGATCAAAGAGTACACAATTTGGACTCGACCGATTATGTCTCGAAAAGCGTAGCCTTTAGATTGACTCATGAAACCCTTTATCACAAAAAAATCACTTAAAATCTATTCTGATACCTCAGGTTTAAAACATTCCATACCTTAATCATTACATATGATCAGATTCGCTTCAGAAACGGATTAAGAACATACTGCTCATTTTGGCAGGAGTCCTGACAATGGTATTGTAGTTTTAAAAAGCACATATCTTGGGGACACGCAACTCAAAGATGTGCATATTCTGTTCGTTAAGGGAAAAAAGATATCCTAACAAATTACGGACCCTTAATGCGCCAACGTAGCAACGCATTCAATTCATTAAAGATATAGCTTAGCAGTGAAATATAGCCATAACAGTATATAATATCTTAGTGGTCGCAGTTATACTGGTGTAATTAGACCTGCATAGCTCTAATTGCTTAACTATGTAAGTATACGATAATCCAGTGGAGAGAAATAATCTCTCGTTGAGGTGTACTTCTCACCAAACACATGCTTCGATGAATTCAGGGTGTTCTTGGTCAATCTGAGGACTCTTATTTTGCGAACCCTATCTAACCCAGCGTCACGGGAACTTTAATGCTAAATCTACCGTCGGGGGTTCTCCTGTGAATGACGCGTGTGGTGAGGCACTGGAAGACTGGGTTACTACGATGGGCCTGACAGTTCTGAATCAGTGATCGGCCTACACATGCAGGCAGAAGACAGAGGAGTATATTGCAGGTGTCTTATTTGCATCTGTCCTAGCAAGCCGCTTTCGTGACTGGAAAATTTTGAAGAATGTGGAGACGTTTTCTGATCATCTTTATATTCAGTTAGATGTCTCAGAGACTCCAGGCGCCAGTCATCTGGTCAAAAGGCACAAACAATCATCAGCCTCGAGATAGGTATAGAGAGGCATGAACAGAGATGATGTGACTGAAGCCTCGGAAGCCTCGTAAAGGATGATTCCAGGCGTGTTTGACTCCTCTGACTGGCCTTATAGAGGTTGAGGAAAAAGCTAACTCCTAACTCAATAAGAAGTCAGATACATAGTATAGGTAAGGACATAATATACTCACCACCTGCAATTCTGAATAGCCCTTCTTCGTTGAGTGCGAGTTCATGTAAGGTGCATATGCAAAGCTCTAGAGGAAATGCTATGGTCCGTCCTGTTACGCGCAGATGTTCCTCCAGCGGATATCCGAAAACTGGCTTAGTGGAACTATCATCTGTAAGGAGTATCAACTTTGATTAAAATTGAAAATAGAGGTAATCTAAAAGAACCCCTAACAATAATGCTTTAAATGTACTACAACCTCAAATAAATCTATAATTTTACTGGAAAAACGTATACGTAACGTATCTTAAACTTCGGCCACGACTGTACAAAAAAAAATCTCTAGTATTACAATAATGTGTACTTTATTTTTAGTAGTTTAAAAGTGGCCGATGATATTATATAAATTAAAAATTGTTATGTAAAAAATTGTTGAGAGCACCATAAACAGCATCGAAAAAATTGTTTTTCGCATGAAAGTAAGTGGCGCTGTTGTCGAGATTTACGTGGTAGAGCCTTGCTGCAGTTATATTAGAAGTATAGTTGTAGCACGAATGGGTCGGCTCGACCGGGGGGGGGGGGGGGCCACTCCCCCACAGAATACCAGTGGGAAATAGTAGCTT